>JAQQRF010000700.1:0-42153 GCA_030523145.1 Trissolcus brochymenae | reverse complement strand
ATATATATATATATATATATATATATATATATATATATATATATATATATATATAAAACAACCTCTGATTCAATATTAAGTGATATATAAACATGTTAAGCCATAAGTATACCGTTCGACCACTCATTCCTTTACCTTATCAAATGGCTAGAAAACTTTTGGTAACTTTGATATGGTTACTTTGGTATGGTAACTTGATAAGTTTTCCTTGGGATATAGTAAGTTGTCAGGAACTGTATGTTTGAATAATGTAGAATGACAGATACAGGAACTATATCTAACGAACAAAATAACATAATTTATAAACCTATGAAATTCACTTGTTTTGAGATGACTGCAATGCGGCATTAGATATTGTGGTCATAAGAAAAACGCGAATTTTTTAATTTTTATATTACTAGTTTCCGATGGTTTAAAAATTGTTAAATTCATCGTTTTCGATAATATTAAGTATAAATATATTATTTAATATTAAGTTTTCCATAATAAGTTAATGTATTATGACATTGTATATCAAAATTAAAATTTTTTGCTGGTTGTTGATATATTGTCTTGCATAGGTTCCGGAACACTTAGATGGCCATTGGTTGAAGGTTGGCCAATTTATTGGAACATACTTATCATCAATTAATACAAAGTTTTTTTTTATTATTCAATTTTCATCGCCAGGTCTTCGAATATGAACTTTCAACATTTAAAAAATTACCATAAAAAATTCCCTTAGTACTGACATTTGTTTGATCAGCTGGTGTTCCTTGGGCTATAAACTGGCAGGGTTTGCCTTAAGTCACCTGCCGAGACAACTAACTATCCATTACCTGCTTATTGTTCCGATTGTCTCATAGACTTTAATCAAAGTCTTCAACAACATGGTTCAGTGACATAGGATATTCACCCCACACTAATAGCTTATGAGAG
Source organism: Trissolcus brochymenae (assembly GCA_030523145.1). Taxonomy (NCBI): domain Eukaryota; kingdom Metazoa; phylum Arthropoda; class Insecta; order Hymenoptera; family Scelionidae; genus Trissolcus; species Trissolcus brochymenae. The sequence goes on along the minus strand of JAQQRF010000700.1, from coordinate 41,235 downwards.
TGCAACATTAGAGCTAGGTCATTGTGTTTCCAGATATTGCATACAGGTGAATCTTTGTTGTGCACGTTTAATTTTAAAACACTTTGTGCAGTTCATCTACCTTTTAACAGTGTTGCATCATTTGTTTGATATGGCGGAGTATTTCGAACTTTTGCTCTGAGGGTCTTTGCGTTATGTTGCAATTTAAAAGAATCATTATTGTGTTCGGTAACGGGTAATACGGGAGAAGGTAGGCTATAATCCAAATCATATTATAAATGTAATAATCGTGTGTATCAGTGTAAAATGAGTAAAATATTTGTATCTTAGATTGCCATAGCTATATCGGGCCATAGCTATATTGTAAACTTTAGTTTCGTGGCTATGAAGCACATTTTCGAACATTGCTTGTTTGAAAGATGTCTACAACGTCAGAAGAATGACAATTTCAGACGGAAATCGAAATATCACAGCCTCTAACATAGTTACTGTCTAGCGATCACCATCTTCCAATAAACCTAAAGTCTTGCACATTTCTCTGTATGTAAGATGTTAGCCATCTAAAATTTTCAGAGTAGTGTGGGATGTCAGTCCGCGTAAGACTGTTACCGCAAACAGTAGTCTCGAATTGTATAAGTAACACCGCGTAAGAACGTGAATTTGTTATAGAGCGCTTTACTCCAGCTACGAACAGAAATACTTTCTTCAACGCTACCATGATTTATATGTCTCTCATTCCAAGTATCTAAATTTGAAACTTCAGAATATAAAAGTGTTTTAGCGAAGGCTAGAATTCTTCGACACATCTCGAAGAATGCAGTTAAAATCGCTTGAGTTAAAATTGCTAGAGTGTTTCGAAAGTACTCGTAAATATTTTCCTCATTTGAAATGAATGTGCTCTCTAACCTAATCTCTAAATTGCTCCTGATGTCGTTGTTTATCATTTCCGCCAAAGCGCCTTATCTAGAACTCATTTGCGCCAATAAAAATTATAATTTGCGCCCATAAAAAAATCAGTTACGCCAAAATATCATTTGCACCGATATATTTAATATGAATAATATGTTACAATGTAGTCAAACAAAGTAAAACAACAGAGTCAAACACAACTAAAAACATTTTCAACAATTTTGTAACAATTACTACATTTTAAATTAATTTCGTATGGGCAACGATGTACTGGCACATACACTTTGATATGTGAACATCAACTCTCTCGAAATCTGCTCGACACTTGCGACGCTTTTCCTGGTGTTCAAGAACTTTTTTATTTGCTCGTCTTTTAGATAAGCCCTGTTAGTAATTTTAACAAAACTTCGATGCACAAATAAACAGTTGGATGAGCCATATAAAAATTATCTTTCAAGTGGCGGTGGAAAGCCTCAGGCCCATTTGTGGTACGCGCATCTAGCAACGGTTTAGCAGCCCACAAAGATGGTGGGAAAAGCGCGTTTTCGTCAATATAATTATTTAGTATATAGTCACTGAATTCAAAAAGATATTTCTCGCTTGGGCCTTCTAAAATGTAGTAATCAATTTATTAATTTCTTTTATAATTTTAATTTTTCATTCTTTTTTACTATTTCATTTTAATTTTTCATAGTCATCTGGACATTCGGACACTAAATCAACGAATGCATCTCCTACTTCATTTGGTTTTAAAAAAAATAAGCCAAAAAATAATTTGAGCCAGTCATATTCAACAGACTTTGTTTGGTACAAAGTCGCAAGTTTATGTTTTTGAATGCTTCGATACCACGCTTGACCTAGGTGGAATCGGCAACCTTTTATAATAACATCACTAAAAACGGCGCGCAGTGCTGCATGCGCGGCTTTTTCGAAATCAAATAAAGCCACATGCGGAACGAATTGTCCACCTAAGTGTAACAACATTATTTTTTTTAAATAATTGGTTAATTGATTAGAACATACGTAATTTTTACCTGTTTTTTATTATCTGATAATTCTACTATATGCTCCCACATGCTAATATAGCCAGCTGTGTTTTTATCCTTTAAAAAACAGTACACGAAGAGAAAATTCTAATATACATGGACCGTATAAAGTTGTTCGAAAAACCGTGGGCTAATGTTAAACGCTCCGTCGCCAAGAATTGTTTGTCCATATTTAATTAAAAATTTCATTAGTTTCGCAGGTTAAAATGATGGTGTCCTCAAAAAAATTTTTCTCCTCAATTTGTTTTGAAGTGTGAATGAACCTCCTTCAGTTGTGCAAACACTTCTTCTAGATTTTTTGGCATCTTTGGCAAAACTTTCCTTCTTTTACGATATATTACTTGCCGAATATGAGCTCGGTCTGAATAATTTTTGCAGGTTTCCTGGTTAATTCTGCAGTCGCTTTTGCCTTACACTTTGATGACACAATCAGTTTTTCAATTTCATGGTCTAACAATTTATTGTGCCCATGAGAATTATTAATAACTAAGATTTCTGTGCACGTTGAATTTGTTCGCACGCGGCATGCACAACTTTTTCCAGTACACCTCCACAAAATAGAACCTTCTTTTAAATCACTCACTTTACGGTATTTAAAATTGTCTGCAATTATGCAATCTTTACCTTTACTTGTTTGAAGGTGAAAGATTTCCATGGTGTTTCTGATTTTAAGTTCGTGTGAGCACTATTTAAGACGTGAACGTTTCACGATTGAAATGATTGAAATTGAATCATTCAAATCATCAACCAAATCAAGGTGAATTAACATAAATACAGCGTTTCATAATTAAAATGAAAACAATACAACCCAAATTTCGATCACATACTTCTGACGACTATTCTTATATTATTCTACTGGCGCAAATGATACATTTCAATTGGCATAAATGATATTTTTCTTTTGGTGCAAATGATACAGCCGTGATAAGACCATTAGCGCAAATGATTTACAGCCCCTGATGTAGCAATCTAACAATTTGTGTCTAGAATGAAGCATCTTTATTCCATTGAAGGGATTTGGTGACTTTCTTTTTAATCTTTTTTTGTTTTTATCTTTTTAAATAATCCTCTTTCCATCTTCATTTTCTCCTCCTTTTTAAAATTATTTTTACCTTTGTCTCCTTTTTTTGATCTCTGTTAGATCCTTGTTTCTTTTTTATTTTTATATAATGATCCTCTTTTTTTGCTTTTTTATACATTAAATCTTCGTTCCATTCTTCTGAAAATTATCTTTTCTGCTTCTTTTTCTCTTCTCATTCAAATCCTTTTTCTTTTCCTTTTCATTTTTTTTTATAGATAAATACTCTTTTGTTGTTCTTTTATAAGCCTTCTTTTTTTGCTCTTTGTATCTTTTTTTAAATCTTCTTTTCCTATCCTTTTTCAATGATTTTATTTAAAAAATAATTCACATTGATACCTTAAACTGGGTTTGATAAAAAAAAAAATAAATAAATAAATTGTTCTTCTTTCTCCTTTCTTTCCTTCTTTTAACCTTTTTATCATTGCTTTTATCTTTCCTTCATTTATTCTTGTTGCTTTTTTTTTTTTTTCTATCCTTCCAAATCCCTTTTTTCTTTCTTTTCTTTATTCTTGTTCTATTTCTTCCTTTTCTTCATCCTACTTTTCAAAGTTTTCACTTTTTATTATCCTTTATACTTTTTTTTATACTTTTTCTTTTTATTGTTTCTTACCCTCGTTTTCCCTTTTTATCTTTCTTTATCCCCTCTGCTTTATCCTTCTATCTTTTGTTTCTTCTTTTTAACCTTCATTTCTTCTTATGTATCCTTTTGTTTAGTTTCTCTTCTTTTCTCCTTTTTTGAAGCTGTTGTATTTAATTTCTGTTTATTATTATTTATTACAAATTTTTTTTTCAATATAGGTAGATTATAATCTTTTGTTACAGTATACTAAAAATCTCCGATGGTTCAGTGGAAAACTTTTTAGTATAGATAGAAAATTGTAACTGTAATTTTTTTTACATTGATGGTTCTGCAAAGCAATCAAATAAATTTAATTCATGCATGATTTTTTACTCACTCACAGTATATATAATTAAAAAGTTTCCAAATAATTTATCAATTTCAATTTGAAATTATTTCAAATTAAGGGTATACTGAATATATGCAGAATCAATGTAAGAGGGTTGCAAATCATTATTAATTAGAAAAATTTAAAAAGTTAATAAAAATGTAACTAGATTTCTGACAATTTTTTGTTAAAATATTAATTAAATTTTAATGTAGCAAATGTTATTTGTTAGACTTCGGGCTATTCCCTTAATATTGTCGTTTTCAAATTGATCGTTTTGTGACTTACATAAACAAACATATTTTATGAGATTTTCCTCGCAATTAAAATGGATGGATTCTATAATTTTGAGGGAAATTTAGTGGACAATTAGATGAATATATTTAAATATTTTAGATTATTCGGATTTGATATTGAAAAAAACATGTAGTCGTAGAATACATATATGTTGAGGGTGCCGCTTGAGTTTTTCATTTTCTTATTTCTTCGTAACTGGTCAAGAATGGCGAAATTGATAATCCAGCGCGATATCAACTAGTGCAAAGCAAACTGAGGACAAATTGGTTGTTGCATTTGTTGAAGCAAGAAATTGGCATCCTGATCGACTGCTGAGCGGGTTAAATGCCGCCCCTGTTTGATCACACCAGTTCTTATATTTTCTTTCTCTGACAAAATCAAGTTTTTATTATATCCACTAACAATCTCTCTACGCAACCGTCGAGAGATCATCTCTCTACTATGTTGCCTTTTTCTTGAATGCATCTATTTGTCTCGATGTACCTATAACATTCAATCAAAACATTCTCACGGTCGAAAATGTAAACTTAAGATAAAGAAGGAATATATATTTTTATCACATACAACCAATTTAAATATAAACGGTTCATTATCTATATGTCTATAAACATACAAAAAAATATTCAATTTATTAGATAATGAATTTATAATTTTTATTTCATTATTTTATATCCTCATTTTAAATTCGAATTTTTTCCCCTTTATACATTTCTGGACTGGGGTTGCTCAAGCTAGCACCTCACACCATAAGAACCCTTTAAATACGAATAATAATTATACTATAATTTCAGATTAGTTGAAGACCTCATGAAAAGGTATATAAAATAATCTCAAAACTTCCCAAAAAAATCCTTATTAAAAAAATGAATAAGAAGAACAAGTTCCACTTGAACATTTTTCATCTTAACAAATATTAAAGTATTAATATAAATATTCTTATCTAATTACAGTTGATATAAATTCTTTCCTATCTGTAGGGTTTTTGTTCAAAAATATTAATTGAGTGGAAACCCAGCATTTCGAAAAACCTGTTTGAGACAAAAACTAAATAAAAAAAATTACGAAATTGTTGTTGTAAAACCCTCTTAGTGAAAATCTGGCCGATAAGTGGTTTCAGATGCTGCATTTATGACACTTAAGATCTTAATAGTTTTTTTAATTCAATATGAAGTAATATTTATTAAAAAGAATCAAAATTATCTTCAAATTAGCTGCTAATATTTTATTGAAATATCCTTGAGGCAGAATGAAAAACTTATTGGTTGATGATATGATACTGTTTTCAATTGTCGCATTTTTTTCCAAATTTAATATAAAATAACTTTTCGTTTTGGTGTGTGAACTATGCATTAAGCTTCTTCAAATTCTTTTAACAGAGCTCGTGTCATGTTTGACTTGATTACATACAAAGCAATAGGGATGACTTTGATTTCAGTGAGAGGATCCAATTGCCGTGAAATGCGAATATGCGGATGAACAATCTACGAGTCAGACCATTCAACGTGTGCTGAAAATATCCAGAGAACACTAATAAACTGTTGTTTGGGACTAATTTCTTTGGTCTTTTGAGTCCCAAAACTGTTTCTAGTTTCGGGCACACATGTACGTCAGTTTCATTCAAATTTATGTCTCATGTACCATCTTCTAGTATATTAAATGCATTTTCCTGTTCGAGATATTCGATGAGCCTGAATCATGCTCTGATCACCTCTCTAGTGATGCCCTACCTCCTCAAGAGGTTTGACTTACGGGCTCTCTGAAATTGTCTAATCACGGATCTTAAATTTTCGAGAAAATGGCAACAAAATAGTATTGCTCAGCAGGAGTAAAAATCTACTGAATAATGATAGTACCTTATAAATTTATTATTAAACTGAAAAAAACAGCTAAATCAATGTATGAAACGAATTATAAAATAGCTGGGCGATAATGTAAAAACAAAGAATTACAGTAACGCAGTGTAAAATACAAGATTTTTTTGTTTAATCTTAGGAGCGTATGTGTGGCATGCGTTAGATACGTGAGAAGAATTTACATACAGTTATTCAACTAAAAAACATTATTTTCTAAATTAAAGTCTAACAACGTTTAACGTTTGTTCCTAAAAATTGTCTTTTCTTGAAATGAAATGGTACGTCACTTAACATGGAAAAATTCCAATCACTTTAGAATCATAACCTCTTTTCTTGCTTGTTCATTACTCGTAATAGTTCTTTTGGTTAATTTATAAGTAAGTTGCGTGATACACAGACGACTACTGTTGCAAAGCATCAGTAGATATGAATTGCATAATAGAATGAAGGAAACTTCCAATTTCAGGTCCAGTATGTAAGATGTTTCCGTCAAAAGTTTACAAATAATTGAGAAACTCAGGTGGATAATAGACAGCGTAGTCAATGTTTTCAATGAAGTTGAATGATGTGTACACTTGTTTCACGTATACGATGTACTATTATGTCATTCAAACGATTTACAACGTCTACATAACAGTGTAATAAAATAATTTGACCATTTTCGTCCGTTGGCAGCGAACAATTACCAATCTGAAGCAATTCGGACAAAACATACTATAAGGAAATTTCATAAAACACTTTACATGTGACGGGGTGCCTTGCTAGGGTAACTACATTGATCGTGAATCATATTAATACAATCATGTTTAATACAATCTTATGAAGTTTTGAGTCTTCCTCAGAATAATCACAAATACCGTTGGCATAATGTCAGTTTAACGTAGTTTATCTTTGAGCCACACAATGAAAATATGTAATGAAATATGCATAAGCGAAAACAATTCCACATATACAACGTTTTTTTAATAAAATCAAGGAACTCAGTCAATTTTTGCGTGAAGACCTAATCAGTGTTGTTATTTCTATCTGTAATACAGGGAAGTGCTTTCATAAAAATAAATGAAATAATCATGCTTCATCATGCTTCATCATGATGAATTGCAAGAAAAAAAAAAAGATTATGTCGTCTGTAAACGTGCAAAAATGTTAAAGCGTCCGCTATATATTTCTTTGAGTATCTTGAACAGTTAATGAAACTTAATGGTAAAATCTTAAATATTTATATTAGTTATGATTCGACGATATAAAATGTAGTCTGTGTCTCTTCATTTTAGCGTACAACAACGTGTTCGTGAATGAACTCTCGGCATTGTAACAGTACGTAGAAATTGTTGTTAAAAAATTGTTGTGAAAAGTAAATTTAATAAATCTACCCGAATGTTAACAATAAATTCTATGTTCTATGTTCTATTCTATATTCTATGGACTATGTTTATGCATCAATTCGCAAGATTCTTTACAGCACCCGTTCACGTAAAATATTAATAATAGATCATCTTTGCACAATCTTTCCTGTTCTTGACCACACCGTTTTAAATTAAATCTGTCTCTTTAATATTTCGTAAAACTAACGATTATGTTTATTATTCAAACTGATATCGTTTGCGATCTATACAGCGTGAGTCAAAAATCCCGGAACGGTCGAATATCACGAAAAATTGTTGAAAAATCGGGGAAACAAAAATACACGTGTTGAATATTCTTTGAATCCCTATTCAACTATATCAAACTTGACCCTCTACCCCCACCCCCTGGGGGTGGAAGGGGGGGTAACTTTTAATTCGTAAATAGAAACCCCCCTGTTTTGTTGCAGATTTGGGTTCTTCGTTAAAACAGAAAAAAGTTTTATTAAAACAATTTTTCCAAATTCATGACAGATGTCTCTGTAATCGGTCAAAATGTTTTTGGGGTTGAAATTTCAGAATTAGCGCAGTAACTCTCGAAATGGTCATTGGATTAAGAAAAAAACAGCAGGTAGTCAATATTTTTTGACAAGCTATTCGATGACAGGGGGTGGGGGATGGGCCATTTTTTTACAAATCCTCATTTTTCATTCCGATGAGTAATAAACTACTTTTGGCATGACCGAGGCGACGTGGACGTAGTTTTCTGTTCCTATCGGGGTGCTTTTTTTAAGTGAGTCCCCTTGCCTCTCACTGTCAAAGTGCTTGTCCCTCACTATTGGGGTGCTTGTTTTGAGTGAGTCCCCTTGCCTCTAACTTTCGGGGTGCTGAAGTATCTTTAATGGAGCAATTGTTTAAATTGTGCTCCTCCTTGCTCCTGACAGTATGCCATTCTTTCTTAAATGCTTGTTGTGACATTGTCCAACATCTCCGGGAATATGGAGTTCGATACAGTTCGTATTCTGTCTTTCAGATCGCCCAGATTGTTAGGTTTTGTATTGTAAACTTTACTTTTCAGATAAACTCAATAAAAATAATCAAGAGGAGTCATATCGGGCGAGCATGGAGTCCATTCTATTGCACCCCACCTTTCCGGAAAAGTTTCATTTAGCAAATTGGGAACAATCAAAGCAAAATAGACTTGAGCTCTGTCTTGCTGAAACCACACATCGTCGAATACTTTTCCTGATATTCACGAATGGCAGGTATTATCTGATTGTTTAATAAAGCAACGTATTTCTCAGCAGTTAAATTACCGTCAATAAAAAAAGGCCCTACAATTCGATTGGATAAAATCCCAGCCCAAACATTTAGTTTCTGTGGATACTGAGTATGACTGTCTCGCATCCAGTCTGGGTTTTTAGTAGCCCAATATCTGAAATTGTGTCGGTTGACAGTACCACTTAATTGAAAAGTGGCCTCGTCTGAAAAGCACGTCCAGAAAAAAAACATATCGTTCTGAAGATATCGAAGCTTCATTGTTTCACAATATTCAGTTCTGCGATCAAAGTCGTCATCACTGAGCTCTTGTATGAGTTTAATTTTGTACGGATGGTACTTGTATTCTTTTAAAATCCTAATTACCGATGTTTGACTAATTCAAACTTGCTGAGCTATTTTCCTAGTAGAAGAATGAAAATTTTCCTGAAAATTTAATAAGACCTCCAGAGACTTTTCTTCATTGCAAGCAGATTTAGGTTTGCCAGATTTTGATTGATCTGAAACTAAGCCCGTTCGTTCAAAACGGAAAACAGTACGGTATACTGTTGATTTTGAAATTGTAGTCGTTCAGGATTATTGTCGTTGAATAAATGTGCAACTTCCTGATAAGATCTCACCCTATCACCATATCCATGCATCATCAAAACAGTAATTCTTTCTTTCTCTGAAAGCGACATGCTTACACTGTTGAAGAATTAAAAATGAAATGATAAAGATTGGTTAATATTGTAAAATTTAATTTGATTCAATTCTGTAATAGTTTTTGTTATAAAAGAAATAAAACTGTGCGAAAAAGCTTTTAACTTCAAAGATAATAACATTAATCTCAATGGAAAAAACTTCAGAGGATCGACTTTGAGAAAAAATGCACACGAAAAACCAGATAAACGATCACAATAGAGTACGGAATTTATTATTTTAATTTTCGTAATCTACACCCGAATGAAAAGAAGAAAAAGAGATTGTACTAATTGATTAATAAATTAAGGAATCCAAATCTGTAATGAAAAATGGGTATCGCCTCGGTCATGCCAAAAGTAGTTTATTACTCAGAAAAGTTGAAACCTTTTATTTTTGAATGCAGAATACAAATTCGGAATGAAAAATGAGGATTTGTTATTAAAAATTTCAAAGTATATATTTCTTGACAAGCGTTATCACTTCTCGATATTTTTTCACGTTCCAAAATAAGGTTTCTGGTTTATTCTATTTCAAAATTCATTCAGACTCAGTTGACTTTCTGATTTTTTCAAGGTTTCTGCACGACCTTGCTTTTTCATTGGGCTTCTAAAATCAATGTTAATAGTGTTTCTCTCGTTTTCAACAGAAATAGTGTAATTTTTACACTCCTCATATTTCTTCTCATTTCTCTTACATTATGAAACATACACTGACATAAGAAACTGTTGATACGATAAACATACAAGGATTCGAGGAAACCACAAATTCAATTTCTAGTTTTGGCATAAATTTATTGACATTATTTTTCGAATTTTTTTTGGAAAATTTTATTCTGCAACCTATATTACTACATACATTCAAAAACAAATATTTTATTCGGAACATTTTACATTGGTTGTATGCATATACTTTCGGATTCACTATTTATGGTACGAATCGATTCAAATAAAATTTTTTTTTAAATATTTACTTTAGATTACATATTCACATTGTGTTTTCAGAGTGAAAGAAAAAATAACGTTAATATTAATGTCTGTCGATAATTAAATAAAGTAAATAAAGTAAACATTAAGCTTTTACTAAATCTTGGCGCGTTATTATCCAGTGGCGTCATCTTAGCTCACTGATTAGTGGATATGTTTGTTTAATCCATAACAAGACCTTCTGCACGATTTCGTTAATTAAATATAATTTTACTAATACGGGGTCAAAACGCGCCCCACGCGTGATCTGTTTTGCAATTGCATGAAACTCTTCTCAATTGTCTTTCATTGTTCGTTTTGCAAGCAACTCGTTCACGTCGAATACAAAATTACGAGAAAAATCTTCTCGCTTGTCTTTGTTCTTATAGAATATATTTACTTGTTGGTATAATTCGAGCCCTATCAATATTCATGTAAGACGAAAAACAATTGGATTGCTTTGATTCGTTCTTGAATCAATCCTGGATTAAAAGGTTCGACGAGGAAAAAATGATTAGTGTAAAAACAATAATAATAAAACGTAATTTTAATTAACTAGTTAAAATCCGGCTAAAATTATTCGTCTTGCAAAAACACAATTCAAATTTATGTATGACTTAATATTTTTTTAACAAAATGATTAGTCCACTTAACTATCAATTTTGTTCTGATTGATTGAACAATGAGATTTGAGTTTTGAAGTTTCAGCAAGTCTCATTTTTCGTTTTTCTTTTTTTTTTTTTTTTTAATTCTAGCGTTTCCGACGATTTACTGTCTCGTGATTCCAGCGCTCCGCGGACCCTCGTCTTTGATATTCAGCTGAATTGCGCTTTAGGTGCTTTAAAAATCCGACGTTCAAATGAGTTGCACTCTCGTTGGTCAAAACAGTAATAGAATTTCTGATATAGCTTCACGGCGTCTATAACGATCTTGTAGAACATAACACTGTTCATGGCTCTCTCTTTGTTATGTTATTTAAAAATGGAAAAAAAATAACGATAGAAAAGTGTTGAAAAAGTTACACTTACCGATTATTCATTCACAACAAGCAGTTTTCGAGAAAATTTTCTTTTTTTGCCAAGGACTATTTTTTTTCACTGAACTCCAACTAAACAGAATGATTTATTGTTTCTTTCATAGTATCGTAAATTGCTTCTGTTTCTTATTTAAAAACAAATACTTTTATTTTCATAAATTGTATTAGAAATAATTGATATTGAACATATATATAAGTTCATAACATAATAACTGAAAATTCAAACTATAAAATGTAGTACTTATCATACCATGGTTTTATTTGATTCATTTACGATTGATATTTTTTGATCAAACTGTTCAATGAAATGCAAATCACTGATAAACACCTTGATAACAAATCGGGTTCTAATATCATAAAGGGAATTTTGTTGACTGGCATAGTAGAACGTTTGCCAAAATACTTCTTGGACGTTTTTATGTAATATTGCAAACCTTTTTTCATAGTTCTTAATTCGTTATCCAACTTGTTGTTGATTGAACACTGCTCGTACTTACATTTAAAATAAACAAATAAGATTATGACAATTAAATAAATAGGATAAAAATATAATTTGTTTGCCCACCACATTTGCGCTGATCAAATATTATCCTTTTTTCAATATTTTTAACGTAGATGATTAAGGTAGATGTTCCGATTGCAGTTCAAGTGGAGGATCTTCGAGTTCGATAATTGACTCACTCTCAGAAAGAAGAGCTTGATTTTAAGAGAATTTACATTATTTTAACTATAGATGTAAATCTTCTAGCAGTTAGATAATCTCCGGTATCTTTTTATTAGTAATCTGAGCTGGGTCATTTCCTTTTTCCAGCCGCTGTCATTATTGTTATGTAGATTTCGTAGCAGCTAATGAAAAATTAATCTCGAGACATGCTACCTGTATTCGACAAGAATCAAAACAAAGCATGGATAAACTGTCAACTCTTTGAATCTTGGTTCAATGAAGAATTCAGCTTTAAAGTGACACAATTTCTTCAAGAGTAAGAGTTACCGGAAAAAGCGATTTTGATCGTGGATAATGCTCTGTCTCATCCCAGAACGAGTTCGATGCAGTGCGGACGTATTAGAATTTTCTTCCTCCCACCTTATGTTACTTCACCAATTCAGCCACTCGACCGAGGCATTATTGAGTTACTAAAACGTCGATACCGCTTTGAGTTGACACAACACATCATCTCACGAATGCGCGATGGTATCAAAATTGAACAGTGTCTAAAAAGCATTGATCTAAAATCGGTATTTTTTTGGTTAGCTTCAGTTTGGGATAAAATTTCTTCGAAAACTATAACAAAATGTTGGAAGAATCTTTGGCCTGATATTGTGGACATTGATTATTCAATTAAAAATAAGAGAATGAAGTTTCTGATGTTGTTTGTCATGATATTGTGAAACAAATGGGTTTCCCAGATCTACCAGATGAATCTTCACAAATGGCTAGTGGAAAACGATGAAAGATTTTGGGAAAATTTATTCGATGTAGAAATTTTGGCTATGGTTAAAGAAATGGAAAAACCTTCATCTCCTGATGATGACAGTGAAGGAATAAATGACGAGCCAATTTACGGCCAAATTAGCGGAAATCAATCCTAAAGTTAACCAGACGAGTTATTGGTCTCTTAGAAAATTAATCCATGTTGCTTCTATGGATATTGTTCAGAATAATTAATTGAGTAAAATCCTCTACATCTATTATCATCATTATTATTCGTATTCTTATTTGTTATATTTAGAGGTGCACTAGGCGCCTCTATACTAGAGGCGCAATATATTTAAATAAGTAAATGAATAGCTTGTGTTATCTACGGGATTAGCTTCGAGGAAAGCTGACTATGCTAAAATATGTGAATATTTGGTAGAAAAATGCAAAATGTGTATAGCAAAAAAACGATTATTATGACTGTTCACAATCTAATTCACATTTTGGATGACGTAAAAACAATGGGTGCGTTTTTATTTAGTTTTTCTGAAGTCGTTTTCAAAAATTAACTTGGATTCACCACAAATATTAAAAAACTGCAAACAACCTACTTGCTCAAATTAGTAGACGCATCGATAAAATGCAAAGAGATCAACAATGTCTCAACAAAAGTATAGAGTAGTTTCAAAAGTAGTTAAACGGATTGACAAACCAATTGTATCGTTCAAGAAACATTCTTTGAATGAATTTTCAGCAGACAAATTTTGTGACATGACCTTAACTACTCGAAATCTAATATTTCATAACGCTAAATAATGGCCAAATGATGCGTTTAGATAAATCATTCATTGGGAACAAACGAAATAAGTTATGATAAGAAGAAATTTTGTTTGCTACTTCGAAAGATGTTTTTTATGTATTACATGTATGTTATATTTGCATTTTTTTTAATATTCATGCGATATATTTTTATAGTCGATCATGTTAAAGTAACACTTATCGTGAAAATCAATTTTTCACGATTGAATTTTTCAATTCAATTTTTTTTGAAAAGTTGATGTCTTCATACTTCAGAACCAAACAAAAAAAAAATTTCAAAATTATTCAATCTGAAATTCATGCGAATTTTTTATTTCAGTAGTAATCTCGTTTGGAACTTTTTGAAACTTCTTGGATTTTATTAGAACTCTCAAAAACTTTTTGGAACTACGTTGAGTTCATTGGAGCTCTTTATAACTATTTCAGAATATCGCAAGTTGTTATCTTCTCGGTGTTACATCATCTTTATAACTGTACTACAATGTCAATCTAGTATATCTAGTATCTAGTATATCTAGCATCTAGTATATCTAGCGTCTAATTTCAAATTTTCCAAAATTGATAATAAAAATTATGAATAAAATTTTATACAATTTTGATTTTTGATTTTCCTAACGAATTTATCTGTCAAATGTCAAATTCCTACGACCCATCAAAAAATAAATGATACGTGAATTGGCCTCAGGATAGTGTTAAATAATGTAATGTAACTGAATTGTGTGACGAATGTTGTGTGGTTTATTCTTATTATAATAGCGACAATAACCAAAACTGGAAGATGTATTTTTGTATTCGAGGGGTTGACGCGCAGTGGACAGACTGCAATCAGCGTGGAGCCCCCTAGTTAATAATTAAAGTCATAATTCGATAAACAAATAAATATGAACAAAAGTTTCTATATTATTTTCCATTCTCTTTATGGGTTTATAAGTTTATTTATTTATTATTTATCATTTATTAATATCTAGAACGCCAAAATCATTTTTAGAGGGTCAAAATTTTGTTTGAAAAACGATATGTTGTTTCACATAGTGTAAAAATGTCCCACGGTGTTGGCCATTAGTATTGAATTTAGTACAAGTCAGAGGCTCGAAATGAATTTCTATAAATTTTAAATTCTACCGAACAAAGTTTTTGTAATCGGCACTTTTTGTGGTTGCGACATTCTCAAACTAAACTTTGTTTCAGTATATGTTGATTCAAACGATATATTTGACAACTTTTATCTGTTATGTTAACTCAATAATGCCAGTTATAACCCTGCTATTATTGAAAGTGTCAGTTGTGGCCCATGTTTGACTGATTTTTTTCAGTTGTGTTAATTGATTTTCACAGTTAAATACCTCTTATTACCATCGTTTTAGTTATATTAACTAATTTTAATAGTTGATCTCAATAATCAACTATTATTTCCAGTTATTCCAACTGAACAGATTTTTCTCATTGTACAGTTTATAGTATATATTATTAAAATATGATTGATCGGATAGAAGATCTCATATAAGTTTTGCATTCTCTTCAGAAGCTTTGAACTAGAAAGAAAAAATTTAGTTGGTCACTTCGAGGCGAGAAAAAGGACACGTTTCATTATTGATTCATAATAGTTGTCAAAAATTAATTTTTGTGCCAAAGAGCAGGAAGACAACATTTTGGTTGAGTGTCCTATTATCAAGACGGTATGACCGTAAAACGCTGTAGTATAGCTATATCGTGACTAGAGACAGCTGTTTAGCGGTGCGTCGAAACTATCGATCATCGAAACCTCTTAACTCCTCTTAGTTATGTGTGTCTTTAAGCACGTATATACTTACACAGATCAATGAAGATCAAGTTTCTTGTAACTTTAGATGATTTGAATAAATCCAGACGACGATAGTTCATTCTTAAGTAATGTTATTCGTATCTTCACTGATTTTTTTTATAAAAAAGTCCCAATACGAGTATTGATGAATTTCGAAAATTCCATATATTCACTTCTACGCTACTTTTTCCATTTCTTAACATTTTATTTTCGTGACGACTTTATCACCCACTATTTAAAACATTTTTTACCTAGCTACTGGTCGTCAAGATTGTTCAATCCAGTGAAACGATCCTTGATTGTTTTTTTATTTCTACTTAACTTTAATCTGATTTTACTTTTTTTTTTTTATTTTTTGCAGAAACTTTAAATTGGAATAATTAAATAAGAATTAAATTTTAATAAAATCAATTAATTATTCTTATTTATCTGGATTTGAATTGATTACGGACAAAAAGTTCTCAATTATACAAATATTTGACTTTTTTTAGAATAAACTTTAAAAGCCAGAAAAAAATAATGCATAATTAATTTTTAAATTGAATTTCTAATTTTCAATTTGTAGTTGTTACGACCTGGATTAAATATTCAAAGTGTATTATTTCAAAACGTGTTTATTGGACGACAAGCTCCGTGTACAAAATAATGAATTTATTGAGTGGATGCGTTGTCGCGGCGTAGTCGCAAAGAGTCTATGTTCCCTTGACTGGGAAAAATTCTAAGTTAACCTTCCGGCAGAGGCCCGGTGCACTAAGTGCACCGGGCTAAGTTTTTTCAAAAAAAAAAAAAACTTATTAAAAGTTTATTTTTTACTTCGAAATTTTTATTTATTCTTCAGTTTGACGGTTTTAAACTATTATCTCGAAAAACTTAAATGTTTTTCTCTCAAATATCAAAATAAATCTCATATTACAACATGCGCGCATCGACTTCTTTATTAGCTCTCGATCGCTCAACTGTGTCATTGTAATGTTTTCTTTCGAGTTTAAAAGTTGTAAGTATCTAATAAACACTATATATTTGATTAATTATTGTTAATTATTGTTTATATTATTATAAATAAATTTTTCATGTAGATTTAATTAATTTAATTTTAATTCTAAACAAGAAAAAAATCGTCTTTTGAGTTTAGATAATTCAAAATCATGGCTTATTCGTTACGGTATGTATTTAATTACAAAAATACTTTGTAATTATTAAATTTCTATAATTTTAAGACTTCGTCTTATTGTAGGAGCCGAAGACTTATTCAAAGTATGTTGGAAAATAAAGAGGATGTCGACGATGGAAATTTGATTGTTTCCGAGAAAGACGAATCCTCGGATGAAACCGAAGTTGTTAAAACTCAAAGTTGTGACAGTGATTCTGAAATTGAAGCTGCAGATTCTGATGATCCAACCAATGAAAATGTTTTGGAAAAAGATTTTTTTATCGGACGAGGTGCTTTCTCAACAAATTCGTCAAAAAATAACAAAAAACAGCAAAACCGAAGTTCGAAAATATTGACCCGACTACGAAATGGAGAAAGACGGCTTATGGGAAAAAAGGAAAGACAAAACAAAAAAATATCGTCAAGGTTCGGTCAAGTCCGACATCACTCGCCAAAAATATTTCAGATGAATGCAGTGCTTTTTTCAAAATGATCGACGATGGTATGTTGAAAGAAATTATGAAATGTACACATTTACGGATTCAATCAGTAAAAGACAAGTATGTTAGAGAAAGAAATTGTAAAGAAATTTCAAAATCTGAACTTCTCGCGTTGATTGGCGTTCTTTTTTTGATTGGGACTCGTCAAGCTCACCATGCTAATGTAATCGAATTGTGGCAATCTGATGGTACAGGGATGCTGTTGCTAAGGGCCACAATGAAATATTCGAGGTTTTTATTTTTATTGCGTTTTCTCAGGTTCGACGTTCCTACAACGCGAGAAGTTCGACAGGAAACTGACAATTTCGCAGCTATTCGCTTCATGTTAGATCAATTTGTTGAAAACTGTCGAAAGCATTATGTAATTGGCGAATGCATGACGATACATGAGATATTGCATCCATTTAGAGGTCGCTGCAGTTTTGTTTAGTACATCCCGAGTAAACCTGCGAAATATGGGCTGAAACTATTCGCGAATTGCGACGCTGACACTTTTTACACCGGTAATTTTGAATCGTATTGTGGTCACCAACCTTCAGGGCTTTATCAAAAGTCCTATAATCCTTCCGACGTTGTAAAAAGACTTGTAATGCCGTATGAAAACGAAAATCGAAATCTGACTACTGATAATTGGTACACGAGTCATAAATTAAGACAGGAGTTACTCGAGAAAAAAATCACTCTTTTAGGAACAATGCGTAAAAACAAGCGCGAGATACCTCAGGAATTTCTGCATTTTCTTTTTCTCGAAAAAATCGGTTCCGGGTTCGACTTCTTTTGGCTTTCAACCAGACACGACGCTTGTATCGTATGTACCAAAACCCAACAAAGCCGTTGTTCTGCTATCTACCATTTACGATTCTCCTGACATAGACCCAGAAACTCAAAAGCCTCAAATGATCATTGATCATAATGAAACGAAAGGAGCAGTGGATACTGTCGACAAGATGTGTGCATTTTATTCTATATCGAGAATCACACCGAGATGGCCTCTCGCACTTTTTTTATGTTCCTGAACATCGCGGGAATAAATGCACACATTTTTTTTTTTTCTCAGTAAAATCTGAGGTAGTGCGTCGTAGAATTTTTTTGAAAAATTTAGCTTCGGGATTGATGAAACCATTGTTAACTGGAAGAGCATCTCTGCGTTCATTACCTGTGGATATCAAAGCGGTTTTGCAACAATTTTGTTCAGCGACTGAGACCAATGAAGTTCTCCCGATAACTCTTAAGCGAGGCAAATGTGTTTTGTGTAAAAACTCTAATACTACGATCAAGTGAAATGATTGTTCACGATTTGTTTGTAAAAAGCATTATAATACTATTATAAAATGTAACACGTGTGAAACTCGTACTCACAATGACGACGATTTGACTGATTAAAAGTTAAGAAAAAAGTTTAAATAATTCGTTAATTATTTATAATTATAATTATTTATAAAGTTAATAAATTATTTATGATTTTAATAATATAATATTTATTTATTTATTGAATTAACACGCAAAAAAACATTTTAAAATACCAAATATCAGTGGAAAACCGTTCGGTGCACTCAGTGCACTGCGCCCCTGCTCGTGTTAAATGTTTGGCGCCCCTGCCGGAAGATTAATAAATGATTCTTTCCGTTCGATTGAGATTCGCGGGAGAGAACTTGTCCGTCGATTTCGACTGCCTGGTAGACTCTGATCTTTTTCTGAGATTGCAGGACAATCGTCACCTCTGATTGCCTCTCCTAATTAATGCGAAGGTACCGAGTGCTATACCCTAGAGGGCTTACACGTGTCGCGAAATCATCATTATTCGGCTACCGAACTGGAGAAATCCGTGAGATCTTGATGAGCAAAATAGCAAAATCGAGACTCAGTGCGAATTATGAATAATAACACAAATATGGAACAACTTAATGTGGCTTATAATGTTGTGAACATTTTTTAATGTAGTCGAATGTAGTCAAACTTTGATTTTTGTAGTCATGTTGTGCTTGCTAAACGTTTTTGCCAAACGATTCAAGTTCCGAACTGCTGTTTATTTTAACGTACGTTTCTTCCTGAAAATTTATTATTCTATTCGCCATAACTAATAGTCAGCACATCATCTATTTGCATCAAAATATTAATCAACTTAATCGTTCCCACATCATTGAATTTATAAGTTACTAACGTCAGACTCAAATAATTTCTCATTTTGTCAAGTCTTTTTTTAAATTTCAAACTTACACTTTATTCTACATCTTAAAGATTCAATTTAAAACATAGTATGCGTTTTAAATCTCTGAAATAAAACCAGTTCGAGCGTTTCACACTCTCATTAAACTGTTTGTCTTTCAGAATTTATTTTCTATTTAAATTTTGGACATTGAAATTATAACATTTTATTACCCATTTTTCAGGTCTGATCAAATCTGAACAATTATAAATTCAAATAATTCTGTTTCGACATAAAAAACTTATGTTATATTTTTGTTTGATTGTCGCTCTACTATTTTTTCTTCTCTGGGGGTCGAGATGGGAGGTCATCTTGCATGATTTCGGCAAGATGTTGTCCATTTAAGAATATAAAGTTACCCCGACCTTCACTCCAGGAACTGAAAGTGGGAAGTCGAGTTTAGTATCGTTGAATAGATTTTCAAAAATTAGTCATGCTTTTTTTGATTCCTTGATTGGACACAATTTTTTATTTCTAAGATATTCAACCGTTTTAGGACAAAAAACTCCCCCTTTATAATTTTATTCATAGAAGTTTGCATAGTTGAATTAAAAAAATGAAAAGCGTCAATGAAGGAAATATTTTTTTCCATTTTAGCGATTATATTTTTGCCCGTGAGGGGACTCACGGGTTGACTTGCTGAGAAAATGAAGTGTCATGTAACAACTCACCGATGCTGGTAAATTTGCATGGAGCCGGTACGCCATTGGCGTCATAGTTATCGTGTTGTTGCCGATCAGAAGTGCCGTTTTCTGTAGGTACTCATGTTGCTTTTAAATACCACACATAGATCGCGAGTTAGAGTGGTTAACTTGCCGCAGTCGCGCGAACGCCGTATCGTATTCATATATTGGAAATTAACATGTAGTTATAACTATATGTTATACTGTTTAATATTTGCGCACTCGGCAAATTTTTTTTATTTTTAAATTTCTATCATGATTCTATCCATTAAGAGATTGATGAATTCAAACTTTTTAAGTGTTTTCAGCTTCAAATTACTTTTTCTGATTAACTACCTCTCCCCCTCTTCAATCTTGGGGATGGGGGTGCAAATCAATAAAATTACTTTATATAAGTTTCGTATTTATTGACTTTAAATCTGAACCTGAAATGAAAATAGGGGTTCCTTTTCAAAAAATATTTGACCTGCGTTTCTTTGTTTTCCAGATTCAATATGTATTTTTCGAGATATTCAATCGTCCTGGACATTTTACTCATGAAGTCATTACATCGACGGCTCTTACGAAGACTGTCTTGTTTCAAAATATCATTGAACACAAAAATGAGATAGTTTTCAGCGATATTTTGAAACAAGTCAGTCGTCATAAGAGCCATCGATATAATTAACAAAAAAAAATTTTAATAATCATTAACATAAGTTATTATTATAAAATAATTTGTGAATTTAAATACAAAAACGATAAACGAATTCTATATTAGTCAACGTAGTAATTGCTTTTTATATTTTTTTTATTGGTTTTTTTCGTTTTTGTGTTACTTCTACTGTAGCTCTACATTGTTAGCTGATTTTGCAAAACAACGTTTCGATAATGTTTGCAGAACAACAAATCTAACTTTGATTCAATGTTGGCGCGATAAATAGTCTACCAACGGTAGTTCCATGTTGGCTCATCATCGGCTGCCAACGTTAACTCGCTGACATAGATTTGATTTCGTATATGCACAACTGTTTCAACGTTGTTTCAGTATTGTCCATTCAAGTCGTTTGCTGACATTGGCTGAATCTGCCTACATTGCTTATAAGATTGTAAGATCGTATTTTCTTCATTCTCTCGCTTCTTGTTTCATCTTAAATTGAACTCTATCACCAAACTTCTAAAGCCATTGTATTCGGTCAGTTGGGCTAAGTATATTATTCCCAGAAGCTCAATAGTATCTTGTCAATAAAGGTTCTTATTGGGCGAGTTTGTATTGCTGCGATATGATACTTTAGGTGACTTTATTTCAAATTTAACCCATTACTATATCATTGGTCGAATCGATTTTTTTTATTAAATCAGAAAAAAGTATATATTTAAATAATGTGACTTTATTAGGTTTATGAGCTGTATAGGAAATAATAGATTCTTCGAAAATAATGAAGTATATATATTGAGAGTAATTATGTTACATTTTATGTAAATCTTTTTTGTTTTTACGATAACCTATCAACAAATGATAAGAAAATTATGTATTCACTTTATGAAGCTTCCTTAAAATTTCCTTGAAATTTCCTTAAAAAGAAATTTCTTCAATTGCGGTGTGCACAATGTGAAAAATACTTTTGTTATTAACAGGAAATCTTATGTTACGGTTTTCGTACTGCTTGCAGGGTGAACACAATTCTTCCTGCTGTTTTTACATTAATTTTTTCCCATGTATGTATGTATATATGTATAATCAGCAGTCGCCCTCCCACGACCTTTCGTCGGTAAGGAGCGAAAGAGCACGTAGCCAAAGGACCTTTACTTTATACTGCTGCTACTCAGTGGCTACTATATCCCACTACTTGACATAAACCCAGTATTTGATCGCAGCTGAGTTCCTGAATTTTTTTCGGGTCCAATAGTGCTGACCCGAATCATTCCCTTTTCTGCTGAATTAGAGAAGGGCAGAAACATAGAAAGTGAAAGGATTTTTCCTCTATTTTCTCATCACACCTTTCACAGAGGGGTGAAACCCTTTTCCCAATAATGCACTGGAACTTATTCAGGTTTCCGTATCCCGAGAAGATACGGGGTTGGAGATTTAGGTTCGGGGGGCGGAGCCCCCCCGACCTAAAAAAAACCAAAATTAAAATGAAAAATATAATTTTTTAAGGAATTTCTTATAAAGGAAGCAGCTCAGATGATGTGTGCCACGGCCTTCGTTCCTGAGGAAGATGTTGAGGGTAAGTTCGACACATTTGTGGAGAGTGCACCGGACAATTTCGCGGAAATTCTAGATTATTTTGAAGTGAATTATATAAGAGGGAGACGAGCAAGAGGAAGGCGAAGAGCAACTGAGCCACGATATCCTCCAAAGCTCTGGAATATGTACGATGCTGTGATTCAAAATACAGCACGTACAAACAACCAGTCCGAGGGATGGCATAATCGGTTTGCCGTGGTTGTTGGGAGAGACCATCCCGGTTTGTACACCATGTTCGCCGAACTGCAGAAAGAGCAAGCAGACACCGAGACTATGTTTCGCGAGTTAGATCTCGGCCGAAAAATTAAGCGGAGTGAAATTAAAGCGCGGGTACAAGCGGAGGAGAGAATTGCTAATATTGTGGAAGAGTATGAAGAGAAGGAGGACGAATTTGAAATCCTGGAATACTTGCGCGCAATAGGTCATAACATCCAGTTCTAAATTAAAAGTCTGTATTGGAAGTGTGAATAAATTATGGAAAATAAAAATTGGCGGAAATATTATTTGGTGGAAAAAAACATTGGTGGAAAAAAAGTAGTGGATAAAAGGGAGTGGAAGAAAAAGAGTGGAAAAAATGTCCCCCTACCGTTTATACCTTCTTGATAGGGCACTCATACAAGTTAGCTCTGAGGTGGATCAAGACCTTTTCCTTTCTTAGCCAATTTGTCCACTCTCTAATTGCCTGACCACTCGGAGTGACCAAGTATCCAGGTAAGGTCAAATCTATTATGTTTTGCCAGGTTATTCAGGGTTCAACCTTACTGTTTTTATTTTATTTTTCATAATATTTTAGAGTCTAAAAACTTAAAAAAAATATGACTAACAAATAAAGTTGGAAACTTCTGAAAAAAAAGTTATGAAAAAATTATGATGAAAAAAAATATTATTATTTATTAGAGTGTGCCTTCAAAAAATAATTACAAAAATATGAATTTAGTTAGTAACATGATTGTCATAAAAGATATGGAAAAAAAATATCGAATTCCCATTAGAAGCCACCCTTTCCTTGAAAAAGCTTAGAAACGTCTAATTCCCATTGAGGAGACAAAAATCAATGAAAATGCTTTGAAAAGCCTTTGAACCTTTTTCAAAACATTCGTTGAAAATTTTTCCCAAAACAAAAACATTTCAAAATTTTTCTCCAACCCAAAATATTCCAAACTCTAAATATGAGATTAATAAACAATATACTCATCCTTTCAATCAACGATCTAGGAATTATTGTAGGTATATACATATATACAGGGTGTCAAAAAAGTTCCAGGACGGTCATATAATTCTCGAAATCCACGACAATGAGGAAAACAAAAATACACGTATCAAATATTTTTCGAAGACCTATCCAACGATACCCAACTTGACCCCCCAGCTTCCGCCCCCAGGGGTGAGGGCGGGGGCAACTTCAAAAACTTAAATGGAAACCCCCATTTTTTGTTTCGAATCGAATTCTCCGTCTCAAAATGCGAAAGTTTTGTCCAAAACATTTTTTCCGATTCACGCTAGATTTCACTGTAATCGTAAAAATAATTTTTTTCGTGAATCCGGAAGAACCGGTAAAATATTTCAAGAAATTTCGAACGAATCGGAAAAACGAAAGCACACGTATCGAATATTTTTTGAAGACCTATCCAGCTGTACCCAAATTAGTTTTGAACTCTGGAACAGAAAATAAAAACCTTTTCTTCCAAGTTGACAGATTTAGTTACAACCAACTTGGCCTTTTCATCGTAAATTCTGGTAAACGACATCACTGCATTAGAATTTTCATTCGTAACGTTTTCGTTGGAAAGAATAATTTCTACGATGGATCGTCTTAGTGAACAGCACAGAATAACTCTATTGATGATGAGGGGCTGAGGTCATTTAAAAAGATCTTATGCAGAGGTAAAATATCTTTTTAATGAAACCTTTAGAAACGAAGGAAACCAGATTTCCAAATCTAGTATATCAGTAATAGTCCGACCGAATTTGTTAGTTAAAAATAAAAAAAGACAATGTTTCTGAATAAAAAAAATTTCTGAATAAATAAATATAAATTAGATTAATTGTCCAAATCCGGCCGAAAAATGTAGGCAAAAACACGAATAAAACAAAAAATAATTCAAATGTCAAATTTCACGATATTAGTGCCACTTAGCGGCAAAATTCGGAAACTCCACTTCGATAAACACATTTATTTTTTGCAAAAATTTGAACTTAAAAACGAAACGAATGGGATTGCGGTTCAGAAGTGAATTAAATAAACTATAATTGTCATAATTAGAAAGAATCATGGGAATACGGTTTTTTTTATTTCATGAATATTTGAAAGTAAATATGAAAAAATATTTATATATATTGTAGTATGTATACAAATGCATACAAAAATGTGTAAAAACTGATAATAAATATGAAATATTAAGTAGAAACATGTTTAGCTGTTTTGAGCAGTTGGTTTTTATTGTTCCTTCGAAACGAAAAATTCATCATTGCTTAAAGAAAAGATAAAAAATGAATTTGATTTTTTCCGCTAGTTTGATTTTTTATGTCTTATTTGGTATTTAATTTTTTGTCACACAAAAAAAATAAATAAACATATTTTTATCATTTTTATAAAATTTTTTGAACCGATGAAACATTTTTATTAAATTTTAGTCGTATATATAAGGTTTTTCATACAGCCATGTTGTGTGAGTCAAAAATTATTTATCTGAATAGATTGGATCCGTACCATTGTCTGAACAATAAAAGGTGGGCCTATATTATCTAGTACAGGTTGACCTATATTCCAATGTTAATCCAATATTGCCTTAGTTATGTATTAACCTTAAACCAGTAATGGTATTCTACATGGACCATCACTGGTACCGTCAGCGTTAAACTTATTTTCCATTTTCACTTGCTAAATTTTTAATTTTTTTTATTTTTTATTATTCATTAAACAATGTTTTAACAATAGTGGTACGATGTTGTATATCCACGAGTCAAAATTTTCAACCTTAACTAAGAGATCGAAAAGCGATGAAGGAGAGAAAAAACGGAATCTGTGAAAAGGTTTGATAGAAATTTGAAAATAGTTTATAAAAGGTACAAGAATGAAAAGAATTCGATTGCGTTTTCTTTTCATTTTATTTCGATCTCAAACTTGCGGTAATATCCGCTTTCAACAATTTAAGATTTAAAAGAGAATATTATTTTCATCTCTTCTTGTCATTTTCGATCTTTTTTAAGCCTGGTTAAATTTTGACATGGATATGTCGTTACGCTGAAGGTCATTCCAATAAAATGACGCATGTAACGTTACGCGTTACACGTTTCGTGTTACGCGTTACGCTTTACGCGTTACGTAACGTAACACTAAAATTAACCTGGGGGTCATTTTTTTCTCAACCTCTTTTCAACATCTTTAGCTCTTTCTAGTGTCTTGAAGGTCTTCTTAAAAACCTTATTTAATTCTGTTTAACCTGTTTTAAATCTGTTTTGAACATATTTTTCTTTTTTTTTTTTACTTCACACTGTCGATTTAAATCAATGTTTTTAAAAAAAATCTTAGTCAACTTTACGTCACAGAGATTTTTTCTATAATGACAAAACAAATGACAAATCATTTTTATACGCATCGTTTACATGTACGTATTATTTCGACAAATTATTTTATATTATTAAATACTTCATCATATAATGTTATAGGTCGTAATACATAATTACAATCGTTATCACTCATTATCAATTTTATCATAAATGATCAATTTAAAAGTTGCTTATAAAATTTGATCCCACAAGTAATCTTGATTGCAGAACCCAAGATTAATGGAAACACAGGACCTGATCTGAAAGAGGTCTTGGAGTACTGAGTCAATAGAAATATATGGATTAAGTGTATTAAATGTCAACTAGTATTATATAAAAAGAAAACTGAAAAACGGCTGAAAGTAATCCGAAATTCCTAAACCTAGACTGCAAGAAAGCAGATAAGAGAATAAATAGACACTGCAATGTTGATTGTTCGAGAAGAAGTCGAAGAGATCGAAATGAAATGTGAGAAAAAATCTGAAAGTTGCCATTGAGGATAAAAAGTATAAGAAGATAATTCCTAGCTAGATAGATAGATAAATTTTTACTAAGGTTAAAAAAAGTTTGGAATAAATTTAAAACAAATATAAAAATATCGAATAAAAAATCAGTAGCTCGAAAAATAACTGATGAGACCAAAATGAGGTCTAAAATATCAACTTGAGTCTGCAGGCAATAGTACGACTTTGCACAACATCCAGTGACTATACATTAATGTTATTAATTGATAAAATGAATTTATTTTCCTAATTAGTTAATTTGTCATATGAACACAGGATTAGGCAACATGAATCTTCTGATGCAGATAGTATATAAATTATAAATCTTTTATTTGCCAATTTTCATCAATTTTTTTTTCAAGTTTTCATCAAAAACTCTCATCATTCATTAAAACAAACCTTTTTTTATATGATTCATCTGCTATAGAATGTGTTGAATGTAAAATGTTTATGAAGGAAATTGATCTTGGCATGTCATAGGCCTGGAATTAAATCAATTTTTTTGGTTTTATCGATTCAAGCGTGTTGATTTATTGCTTAAAGTGAAAATATTGACGCACATTTATCAATATCTGCTGTTTGGTAATAAATAAAACAATAATCATTGACAACAGGTGAAGTATGCTATGTATTTTGATGCCTAGAATTCAAGACTAATTTGTCTGAACTTGCTCTTTCTGTTCAGTCGAAAATGCACACAACTGGAAACTGGCAGATAAATATGATTCTTTGTCCGAGAGTTGAATTATGATATTTCAAAGATTTGATCTCATGCGCCTTTCGATTTCTCTTGATTTTTTTTTTCAATCTTCTAGCAACTTGTTTACATATGACACATTGAAACGGCAGTTTTATCAGTAGTTAGTCTTTTTTCACTTCTAAAAAAACGCTTATGAAATTAATCTTAGCACATTAATGAGATTACTTAATTCATTACAGTGTTACGACTGTGGGTTGCCAAGACTCTGCATCATAGCTCGACGAGCTTTAATGAGCTGTGAGTAACGCTATCAATGCGAGAAAACAACCTCTTGAAACAGTCGAGGAAGCAGCTTTGAGGCAGCGGCTGTCACCCTGAATTCCCTTTCTTTTTTCATCGTCCTCTTGTCTCGGCAGAACGGTGTTAAACTTTTAAGGGGACGCTGTCCCGTCTCGCACGTCTCCACTCACATGTCCACCAAGTTTTCATGTGCTTTTTTCCGCACGATAATTGCTTCGCTATTCACCGGCATACACATACGTAAATCTATACATAAACTTAACTTGACCAGAGTTCTCTCCCTAACTTATTCTCTAAGTCTTTACTTCTCTCCTTCGTTAATCCAGTGAAAATTTTCACACGCCACGCGGAAATCAACAAATATTCTTCTTCCTGTACGTGATTTATTTATTTTTCAACTTATCAAACTTTTATACTGTTAGCATCAATTCTATTGCAATAATGTTTCTGATGTTATATAATTAAGTTTTTTCAAAATTTCAATCGAACTGTTCTGTGAATTGTAACATCTTTTACATTATTACCCTTCACTCAATTGTGCAATCATTTTTAACAGAACCAAAACACAAAGAAGGTTTGACGTGACTACAACCGTCGTTTATCTAGCTGTTGCTAAGTTTTTTTGTCATGTATTTTCTGACTTTAATTAAATTTGGTATTCATATATGTTTATTGTTTCTCGTAAATCTAAAGCTTCATACTCCGTATTCTGGTCGTTCATTTTGTCCTTTCTGTTACTTAATATTTCTGGCCTTGCAAGACAATTTCAAGGCACCAAGTCACTTGGGACTGTTCAGTGTTGACGTGCTGCGACTTGTTTTGCGCTCTCTGGCTACCTCTTCTTCTTCATACACCACCGGCTCATTGCTTAAAAAACCTGTAAAATAGAAGGAAACAGATCTTCGCATTAAGTCCGAATTCGCAAATGCACGCAGTAAGGGACACGAGAGAATTCTTTTTCATCGCTCATGCTACCCCGAGTACCATATCTGAAACATATACGAAATACCTTTCAGAGATACCTTAACAGCATCAAGAGTTCATTGCTTTTTTATATACGTAATGTGCAGTTTAATTTTTTCATTTATTCCGTTTCCCTAATCCCTAAATAAAAAATGCATGTCAGTTACAACAGACCGGAAATTGGCTATTTCACCGTCAATATTTTCCGATTGTATATATTTTAACAGCTATTTTTTGTTTTAGGAAGAAATGAAAAATATAGTTGCATTCTTTGACAAATTTAGATTTTTATTACATTAACATTTTTTCAGCTATACTTAATTGTTTTGAAAAATTATAAGTTCAAGTATATCGTGCCCTTCTTTCTGTATGCTTTGAGATGTGCTAGAATGAGAGCTTTAACTTGAGATTAACTCAATTTTTCTTACACGTACGGTAAATGTGCTTTCTCTTAAAAATATGAGGAAAAGTATTGTATCTAATACTGACGTCAATTATGGCACTACAGTACCCAATCATTGAGATTATCTCATTCATGAGAATGGCCAGAACTCGTTCAAATTTATTAAACATAAGGTAAACTTTTCAGTTTGTTTTGTGGATACCAATATGACGACGTGATTTCAGTAGAACGTTAACCAAATTGTTCGAAATTTTTTTTATTGTTTTCAAATTGAAGCTAACACAAATAGGATTATTGAACCGCAAGAGGTACATTTACCTTACTATTACCATATGTATGAATACTTTACATAATAATATGTTTCAATTTTATTTAAATTTATTAAATTTACTGTTATGACGTGAATGCATTTTTTTTATAAATTCAGCTTGTAACCTATTGAATGTTAGTAAATTACAAGCAAGAATAGGTTCGAAGAAAATTAAAATTAATAACAGGCTCGCGCTTGAAACTAGTGCCAAAAGAAAAAACAAACCCAAACGTAAAAAAGGACAAATTTTATTAATATTCCTTCCTTAATAATATTTTAAAGAATTCCGATAGAACCATAGTGAAGCTAGGTTATTTCATTGGAAAATTCGGGTAGCTCGATAAAACTCTCAGGTGGGACCTGAGAAATTTAAGGATATCGTTGGAGGGGGCAGGAAAAGAAGCATGCAAGAAAAGTGAAGTGTGAATGGAAGAGAGTTGGTATAGAGGAAATGAAGGAGTATAAAGAGTGAAGTGAGTAAAAGAGAGGAAAGAGGATAGAAGGGATGGAAAAAATTTGGAGAAAGGGTAGAAAGAAAAGTAGAATCAAAGAAAGCGTTGACAGGCGATTAAGTGACAATGTGTAAAGGAGCTAGGGCGGTAGAAAAATCAGAAGGAGAGACAGAACAAAGGGAGAAGAAGAGTGGAAGGAAGATAAACCGAAAAATGTGGTAAGAGGAGATAAGAGGTCTTTCAGATAAAAACCACGGCTCGGGTTTTTAGATAGTCTTACATAAAAAAACATGTGGCCATGTCGCTGTGTTTGCTGATATTGAACACAATTAAATCTTGATTAAGTAAATAAAAACAGTTTTGTAGTACACTCAGTTCAACACAAAAGTGTTTGCAGATGTTTCCAGATTAAAAAAAAAGTTTAAATCGGAATATATTAATTATTTGTTTCAACTATGTGAAAATTTGTTGAAACGAAAAAAAAAATTATTTTTAAATATAAGTATGAGTGTTTCACGGATAGAAATTCTAAAAACAACATTAAACAGATATACATTTTTAAGAACAGTTTTTGAAACAGCATTTTGACAATGTTCAATGTTGTTTAGACAAAATTGCAAGTCGTTTTTCGACCTAATAGCATCAAAATGACGATGTTTTTTCTGGTTTTGCCATGATTTTCAACTGCTTGTTCAGCGCTTTTCTCTTCAAGGGGAAGTGAAAGCACTCAAAAAAGATGTGCTCTGGTATCTCTTTGGCTTGATCGCAATCATGACCGGTCAGGAACTGGCTACAAAAGAAGTCTACTTATCCGTGTTTGTTTGTATTCTGCAACCCGATGTCTAGGATAAGGTGATCAGTCTACCTTCTATCCATGGATGAATCCCATCAGCGCTGACATCTCTTGGCTTTTGTCTTCTCTTAATTCCTACACCATGATCAGGCTTGCGTCTTCCGGGAAGGGTTGTATGCGTAGGTAAATCTTGCCACGTACATTAAGCAGGAGGTTGATTGAAGTCATGTCAGAAAGTAGACATCTATAGCTCTTCTTTGGTCTATTAGAGTTGGACATGATGTTGGTGACGTGCGATGATCTTTGGTTGATGATTCGAAGATGTTCGTCAGCTAGTCCCACTGTTGTAGAGGTTTTAGAAATTTGCAGTCTCAACACTGCACCGTACATAATGATCTGTAGTAGTGATTCGGGAACTGAACACCGTAGATTATCACCTGTTACCCTTTAAATAGGGCCCTTTAAACTGACAGTTCACTTCAATTCTGCTTTCGTATCCTCAATTAACAAACTGAACTCTGCTCTTTTTTATTAAAACAAAACAAAATAACATTTTTAAATTTGGAATATTAAATTTAGACTCGCAACAAATATTGATAAGCATATCAGTGTTCTCATAGATAGTTTGATATAGATCGGCTAAGCTATCTGTAACTAGTTATAGTGATATATATATATATCACTATATATAGTGATACGAATGTATCTACACGATATAGTAGATAGATTAACTTAATAATTTTTCTAATTAGGGCCACATTAAATTAAAACGTTTTATATAGTACACTCTAAAAAATAATGATTTGCTATAAGTAGAATCTACTTGACACAGTCCGAAAATCGTTTTAATTTTTTATCAATCTGAAAATTGATTTCCTCATTACGATTTTCTATTTGTCACGCTTCTACTTGCCTCGACTAGAAAGTATGAATGCCGTTTATCTACGTGAAGAGAACATATTCATAAAAGTCCAAAATAATGAAATTAACGATTGTCTTCAAAATTTTGGGCTGATAACGAATATGGAAAAAATAAATATTCATCATCTATATAGATGTAAATTGATTTTTCAGTTCATATTCTGAACAGACGCATATACAAGATTTATTAATTGTCAAAAACTGAAATTGTCTCAAAATATCCATCGCCAACTATGAAATGATAAAGCCGCTGAGCCACGATGCAAACTGCCAGAACCACGAAATAGATCAAATCGACAACTTGGATATAATTATCAGTATAATTAGCGCGACTAAAACAAACTTTTATTTTGAATTCAAGATGAATAGAAGTCGATTACTTGTGACTCATTTTCGGACTCAGACAAGTAGAAAGTCGAATTCTATCCAAATGATGATAGTTTGTAGATATACGACATATTAATATAAACAATCATATTTCGTATTGATTAACACTATTTCTGGCTAGTTCAATCCGATCCGCGCCAAGTAGAAAAAGTACTTGTAGAAAATCGTATATTTTTTAGAGTGTATACGCATCTGAAAATTTCATCTGGCTAGAGCCCTCGGTATTTATCATAAGCGCTGATTCCTTATTATCAGCATATCATAAGCGCCGAAAAGAACTGTATCAAAAGTGTCGATTTAAATTAATTTAATTTCTTAAATTAAACTTCGATCCCTCCGTATTCATGTCATTAGAATGTTTGTATTTATTATTTGACTGTAATTAAGAATGCAGTCAAAAAATATTATTACGATGATTTCTTTACACCACAGTCGTAGCAGTTCAGCGGTTATAAACTATCGTAAAAATTATTTAAAATGCAAATCATTCATTTTCATACTAGCAAAAATCATGTACTTTAAGATGGTATTTTTTAAAAATCTAAATTTCATGTTTCTCTTTTGAGTAGTTTGTATACATTTTTGTTTATTTTTATACTACTCTTTGTATAGTTTTTGTTAATAGAGTTCATTAATATTAAGTTTAAAGCGATAAATGAGGGTCGGTGTGTACGAAAAACGCGATAATGTCCTGTGCAACATCAAATAAAAATTTCAATATTACACAAAATACATCCAAAGATTTTTTGCAATTATATAAATTGTTGGATAAGTTTTGTTTAATATTTTAATTATCATATTTTTCAAAGGACCTTATCGCATTTTTCGTAAACGCCGACCCTCATTTATCCCCTTAAGTTTTCTATTATTTGACTAGTTTTGGGATGACTTATCTATAGGAGTCAGCCTATAAAAGCTCGAAAGAAATTCATGGTTCTGCTTGATCAGACCCTCACGAATAAAAATATAATCGCTAAAATTATATAATAAATATACTTCTTGCCGCTTTTTATAACTTTTTTTATTTTATATTTTCTTAATTTATATAGGGAAATTAATAAAACAAATATAAAACAGATAATACTTATTGCCGGGAATATATTTTATGTAAAAAAAAAAATTTTATTTATATTTTCAAAAAATTATTCGCCCGTGAGGGGAGCCAAATTAACTAGCATGATGGTACACGTCAAATTTTTTACTAGGTTTGATTGTAGATACAAACGTAATAATTTCTTATATGTTTGGTGTCAATTTATCGAAAGAAATATTGCAGTTGTGGAGCGGGGCACGTTCAAGTCAGACAGACATTTTTTAATCCATCAAAACGTTTGTCTTTATTTGGTCACAAAACTCATTTCCGAAGCGAGGGTCGCAAAAAGGTAGAGCACCTAAATCTTCCTCAGTTGAAAATTGTTTCACGGCAGCAGCTGTCCGCGGTGCTGAGATAAATTGCGCGGAACGTAAACGTTGCATTCATGTAACAAAAGCGAATAACGTATAACTCTTATTAAAATCTTTTGTCGAAATGAAAACAATGTCATGATCGTCCAGGTGAGTTTGTTATGTACATACATCGACACCTTGGGAGCCATATGAATGGTTTGGTTTTGATTATGCCACGTTATTATATTCAAATACGTAAAGCCGTGTAATGACCGGAGAGAGTTTACGCGAATCACTCTCTCAAGGTTTCAGTGTACTGGCAAGGCCGCGAGTACATCACTTCAATGCTCTTCGTATAACTATTACCTCATACTTACGCGTATCTTAGAATACGAAATCACCACAGCTATTTTAAAGTAAAAAACTCCTTACAATAGGGTACATGTTTAAATGATACTTTAATTGTTTCAACTTGAATTTAAATGCGAGAATTACATGTGAGCGTAAAGCCCGCTATTCATTATATATTTGAGAGCCGCGCGGCGAAACAATCGCTTAGGATCCCGAGTGGTTCTTTAAGAGCTTGATAAATGTTTTAATTCAATGGAAATGAAATATCAAGCTTTTTCATCATTTTTTCCATGGTCTTAAGTTCATTTTAACATTGTTTGTTTTGAGTTGTTTACATGTCATTTTAAATATTTCAATGCACTTTATCTACGTTCCCATCTTTATTAGTAATTTTATGAACATGAATCATATATCAAATTTAATTAATGTTTAATTTGAAATCTTACCCTCGTTTTTAGAATAAAGCGCATCAGACTGGATACAACAAAAAAGCAGATTTCATAAAAAGCATCTTACGCTACACGCAGAGCATGAGAAAAAAACACCCACATTGTGTAAGGTATACAAGGATATACAAAAGCATCTTGTGGAGCACAAAATTGACAAAATAAGAGTAGTACATTCAGAACAGACACTAATCGCAAAACGGGCAAATCTAACGAAAGCCGTAATATATAGTTGGCTGAATTATCATATATGCACGGGTTCGAGCAATATCTGAATATATAATTAAACCTCGTTGAGAAATTTCATGTTCAAGAAATAATTGTATTTACAGAGAAAGTGAAATATTGAGTTTCAAGAACGATTAATGCTACATGGTTTTCTTCCTTCATGAAGATCGCTTGCTGGAACATACGCTTCCATGGAAGGTCAAAAGAGTTTCATAATGCCTTGTTAAAGTCTTCCAGATAATTTACTTTTTACTCTGTACTGCGATTTTAGCTTTATAATTAATTTTTTGCACAGGGCAAAAAAAGTTCGTATAATTTTCATTCATGTGATTATTAAAATATAATTATTCTCGGGAGAATCTGGACGTGGTCTCAAATCATGCACCAAACTGGACATGTTAGCAAACGGTTGGCTCTTGTGATTTGTGATAGCATTCACTTATGGTCACAAACGGAGAGTCCTTCTAATCAGCGCGAACCACTGCTTTGGCTAATTCGGATGTCATAATTACTTTTTAGTAGAAACCCGAGTAAAAAAAGTTCCACTCATTGCGAAAAGTGATTTTTAACAAACCGTTTAATTAAATATTTATTCATTGCCGATGTGTTTTATTGGGGTACATAAAATTAGAATAATTTACAATAATATTTACAACAATATTAAATCGGTATCGAAAATTTGATTAATATCGTACGTGTTTATGATTATATATTTTTGATAAATTAAAGTAAAATTTTTTCAAGATCAGAATTGTTAATTATTTATACAAGCAGTTTACAAAACAAATTTGAATATTTATTAGTTGATAATATCTTTAGATACTTATGGACAACGATGAAGACAAAGTGGGGTGAGGTGGAGATTCACCCCACCTCAGTTATTGATTTGATTCCGTTCATGATCGACAAATCACGTGTAATTTGACCGAATTTCAGACTGTTGAATCATTTCAGATGGAAGATCGTGGTTAGACCACGCATGCGCAAACGTAATGAAATTTTTAGTGAGATATCCGTATTATAAATTACATGCTGCTCTTTACCTGCCTTGTTCGCTGAAACTTTTTTCGTTACGCTCGTGGAAAACAATTACGACGTTGCATATCGAAGTTTTCGCACGTTTTCGCGTCTAGCCGTAAAAAATTTCAGCTACATATCTTGTGCGGAGAAAAAAATCGATGTCGGTGTACGTGACATTATCCGGAAATTATTATGACTTTGGATTCAACAATTATCCTTACACGACAGAAAGTGTTGAGTGGCCGCCCTTCAAATTAAATGGGCTTTTTTGTGTTCAGTTTTGTACCCTCAAAATGAATCAGCCAATTTGTTCTTGCGAGAATAATCTCTCAAATAAACTTTGTCATCTGAAACGATTTATGACCAATAAGGTTACAAACATTGTCTCTTCTAATAATCATACACAAAGAAAAAAATTTTAACAAATATCATAATTAATCAACCAAAATTGACTGAACTGTACAGTATGTGAGGGACAAATATAAAGTTAATATAAAAATTATAGAAACTTGCAGCAAATTTGTATGAATGAGCATGAAAAATTACTATTAGTTCAGTAAAAATGTAGGTCATGTTACACAGGTTTAGAAATAGAGACAAAATATTTGTTATGTTTATAACAAATCAAGCTTTTAAGTTCTGTTCGATGACAACGTTGAATATTAGTTATCAGATATGTTGCAAATAAAAATTTGAAAAATCTGTTAATCAAAATCTGCAAATAGATTATAAAAATGTAAATTTAGCAAATAATTTTGTTCGAAACAAACAAAAAGTAGAAAGTTTTTACTTTTATATTAAATTTTACTAAACTGCGCGACAATATTTAATGAATTTCAATGTTATAATATCCCTACTTTATTATACAGTACAGTAATTTTTATTTATACATCTTTTGAAATTTTTTGTAATTAATAAATCTAAATCATCATGTATCAAATCTGATACATCTTAGAAAAATTCTGTTAGATCCAACCGAAAAATATATATTATAAGTTATTTCACATAACTTCATGATAGATCATTTATTCAGTCGAATAATTTAGACATATAAAATAACAATGATTTATTATGAAGTTATATGGAATAATTCAAAATGTAGGCTATTTTGATTATATTAAACACGCTGTTTCAGCTTAAATTTTTTAAAGTCAAATAATGTACAGCGGAAAAACATGGTATAATTTTCAAATTATTACCAAACCATTTGATGAAGCAATACTAAAATGACAATTTCGTAGAAATTATCAGAATTTTTTATATGAATTCTGTCAGTTTAATTTTTTTTATTATTATTTTCAAATGATGATAAATCTTTATATTCTAAACTATTCAGATTTAACTGTGAATTAATTATCTTGTTTAACTATCTTGTTTGGACTAGATTTGTTTATTTCTAATTGACGACAATAAAACTATCGAAAAGTTTACAATAAATGAAATGATTGCAAAAATATCTCAGAAAACATTGTTGTGTTAATTGTCTCAATCTAGTTGGCGATGGAAAAATAATTGACATGTTCATGAATCAAGGCCTCGCTCCATGGTACCACCAAGCTAAACTAATGCTCATACGTATACGGTTACAAGTACGACGATTTTTATCAGCTTCCTAGAACCACCAATACTGTTTAAAACCTCAGCCGATGTCGAAACATTGTGTGTGGGAGATTGGAAATGGGCCAGCAAATATTGTGCAATTTCATAACTCAGCTAAAATGGCACGCACTCGCAAAAGTAGAACACTGCCATATTTATTTATTTATATTGTTCAAAAATAAAAATCCTAACTCAAATCGATGGATAATTAACAATTGATTTTATTTTTCGTCTCATGATGATAATGTTGTCACATTACGTTTGAATAAAAAATCTGCTTGAATAGAAAAGTGATTGCTGAGGATGCCGGATTTACTAACAAACCCATCAGCCCAAGAATGTTCTTCTATCGGATTCTCGTGTGATCCTACATACTAGTTTCGGAACTGGGTCAAGCTTGCACCAAATCATTGCATATATATATATATATATATATATATATTCCACTGTGCAAACTTGAACAGCTGCCTTAAATTATATATTTCAAAGTTGCTTTCTTCAAACAATAAGTCGTTATTGCAATGATTCATGAGGCGTAATTTTTTATTATCCGACACCTTAATTAATTTTCTCCTTTGTGTTGAGTGTATCACTACGTAGAGGTCACACTTTCTTGGGAGTCACGATATGAATGAGCGCGTGTGTAACAATTTAATGCATTAGTGTCCAGACGCGCATTGCAATTGATCATCGAACCGATGAGAGCAATGACGTCACCGCGGTCTTACTCCAGCACTTTCTCCTTCGAACGTGTGCATGATTCAAATGAATGTTTGTTTATTTTTTTTAAATAGGTAGGATTCATTGTCCCTGAGCTGCCTAAAAGATCCTCAGTAATTGGGCTACTCGGTAGCATCGCAATTAGCCGGTTGATGAAACAGTAGCTCTCGGTTCACAAACCCGCGCTCTCATTCGTGCGCACTGTCTGGTTAATGACATGTAAGCGGAAACCTCAGGATGAGGAGGCGTGAACGTGCGTGATATGTCAACTGTCGTGCCACCGCTACTCGTCTTTCTTCTCGCGTCGAAATAATAGCTCTTCTCATTATGCAAACCTGCGACCGTATTTTAATGCCGTCCCAGTGAAATTTTTACATCTTTTAGGTTTAACACATCACGACCTCGTTCGGTTCGCAGAAATTAATCTCACAAAAAGTTTTGATTACATCGCGAGAAAAAAAATCACCGCAATCCCTCGCGCGGTTCGTTTATTATATACTCACGATTATATATTAATTGAGATCTTATTATGGTATCGCAATGAAGCGGCGAGCGTTTTTTGTACGATGTTCTTTATTTCGTTGATGTATCATGCCGACGTGATCGCACTTTTTCAAAGACGAGGCCAGTCGTGTTTTTGTTCGAGCGCCGCCACGAAAACGAACGTGGTTGAATCACGTGCGCAAATATGCACACCACCTACATGGTCAGCCAAGCGGACATATCCTCCCCACCCCCGCCCCCTTCCTACTTCACCATTTCAACGTTGTGCCCTGAGCAATAATATCTGCAACTGCAGTCGCGATTCCCCACAATAGACCAACTCTGCGAAATGAGACATGAATTTTGTCTTGCACGGCGCAACATTCATTCGAAATCTCAAAATGACTATTATATATTGCAATGAGTAATGAATGTTGAATAATATAAACATTCTTTCTTTATTTAGAGATTTTTTAATGAAACTAGGTTATAAAAACCGGGGGGGGGGGGTTGACTTTACAAGCCAACTTCCCGTCTATGTAGAGTTAATTAATTTTAAATATTAGAATTTCTAGAAATCTAAATATCTTATGAAAAAAATTCGGAGTAATTCAGAATACGCAGAACTAAACTAGAGCAGGTCTGACTGAGATACACCAGACTAAATCATGCCAGAACAGGCTAGATCAGGCATGAACAAGTCAGACCAAGCCAGTATAGGACTACGTACAGTATATTAGGACGGATTAGGTCGTATCATGCGAGATTAGGTCTAATGAAGCTAAATAATACCGAATGAGCTGAATGGGGATAGACAAGGTTAGACAAAACAAAAAATGATAGTGCTGACAGGCCGGGCATGGCCAAACAGATCCAAAATGGGTTGACAAATGCCAGACAATGCAAAAATGAAAAATACTACACCGGACCAAATAAGAGCAAAAAGGTTGATGACTTGCAGAGGAAAGGACCAGGTCAGGAGAAGAAAATACACCTATTTGACTAAAATGGTCAAATATGGAATTCATTCATGGAGAGAACTGACGCAGGAAATGTTGCTACATTTCTCTACCAATTTTGTGCACGAACTGCCCCGGTGTAAAAATTACTAAGTCACTTTAAAATTTGTACGTTTTTTTTTTATTTTCAATAAATTAGTATATATCTTCCCCAAGTGCAGAACGATATTTTTCTTTTTAAGTAAGAAAAAATTTTATTTTTCATTCGAAAGTGATACCACAGTTTTTAAATGTTGGTACAATGATTATTATTTTCTTGAAATGTCGAATTCAGAAAACAACAATTAACTGGAGAAATGTTCGATAGCAGGTTTTGAACTCCCAAACCTGGTCACGCGAGTACTTGACGTATCCCCTGAACCATTGGTCCTAGTTGAAATGAAATCTACTAGTTTAAAACATTTAATGCTTACAACAGGAAATATGCGCACGCATATATTTATAAAAATTACTAAGTCATTAGTAAAATATGATATAAACTTGTCAATATTTGAGAACTGTTCATTACATTTTTTTTTATTGTGAATTTCACCGATTCCGCAGTTCGCGCACAAAATTGGTAGAGAAATGTAGCAATATTTCCTGCGAAAGTTCTTTCCGTGTTCAAATATCGCTAATGTAATTGCTGTGAATATTCCTGCTGATGTATACATCAAGAAATTCAAATAACGAACAAATTGTTCAATTTATTTGAAATAATTTTTTTTTCGGTATGCTTAGTGGTCGATAAATCTAGATTTGCCTATATGGCTGATGTACAGCCATTGTTAGGAAACACGGTAGTTTTTCCGGCAAGGTATAAAAAAAATAAAGAAATGCTACCGGTGATTAGTTATCGCTTAGCATAGTTTTGCCATTTGCAGCACTCCGGACCTATGTAAATAAAAATAGTTGCAGGTACACGAAATTTCATTCGTATAGAAAAAGTGTGTCCGAGCAATTAAATTTTGAGATATTGTAAGACATAATAAGAATTACTTAAAATTTTCAAGTTTCACAAATTTACACACTTTACATTTCAACAACTGTCGAATTTGTTTTGAAAATTCTCACAAGTTGCAGATTTTTCTAGTTTTTGTTTTTTAATTTACTTTTTTTTCTGAAGACAGAAGATTCAAATCTGTTAGTAGAATATCATTAGTTGCAGATAAAATTGCCTTATAATTAGTCAGCAATATCAAACGTACACATATGCTTTTTTACACCTAGCATAACTTTTCAGTTTAACTAAACATTTCAGTTTATTATCATATTTGAAAATCCGACCACTAAGCAAAAAAGAGCAAAAATCTACATTAAGGACACACCTTCGAAAAATTTACACATGTCCCTGAGATATTTTGACACGCGAAAAACATCATGTGTCATCTGTTCTCAGAATGTCACACATTTAAAAAAATATTGTTCCAATTTTTAGCAATTTTAAATATCTTTTAAAAGTGAAAATTATAAGAATGTCTTTTTGGAGTCGGAAAGGTTACGGCTTTACAACTTTTTTTTGATTATTTTATTGTAAATAAATTATTTGCAGAAGAAAACTATTGGGGATTGGGATCATTTATTTAATAATCAAAACTCGCAACAGCACTCGTTTCATAAGATTTCATTTTAACAATTAAAATTGTACCAGAGAAGGTCTATTCAAAAAGAGTTCTCGGAATCAAGTGAGTCTCAGGTTTTCAAAAATCATATTCAACAACTAGCATCCCTTCTTTTCACTTCATCCCTACTTCTAAAATTAAGGAACTTATTTTATAATTTACAACTTAATCCTAAACCATTAAGTAAATATTTCTTATAAAAATCTGTTCATTTTTCTTTATGACCCCAAAGATAAGGCTAACAAAACTAAATTTTACCTTCATATGCACAATATTTGCTCCTTATTGTTACCTTTTATTTCTTTAAATATATATAAAAAAAAAGAAAAGTTGCTTACATAAATTTATTTTGTTCCTTATGCTAGGATGAATTTTTGAAAAATATTTTTTACGAAATCCAAAAAAAAAAAAATCCATTGGAACGAGAATATAAATCAAAATATATGTGGATTTTATATTTTTTTAGTTAATATGCATTTTTTTACATTACATTTATGTACATTTTACGGTTTATAAATATATAAATATATGTAATAGCCGCTTTGTATTTGAAGTACACAGGATATACGAGATAAAAAATGTTATAGTTCATTTATATAAAGTATATTTTAAATATATTTGAAAATATATTTTCGTTCGTGTGGGTAAAGTTTTCTCTATATTCGAATAGTGAAAATTACTCACAAAAAGTGAATATACGCATACAATAAGTCAAGAGTCTTCCACTTTTTTCGATAAGTGGAAGATTCTTGTCTGATTGTACACTGAGAAAACAGCACATGTCTGACACGTGTGCCAAAAAAGGATGAGACTTGTGCCGATGAATTCCGTATATTCGGAATCCTCGCACACGTCTCACGCTTGTGCAAATTCGCTTGAC
>JAQQRF010000699.1:0-63646 GCA_030523145.1 Trissolcus brochymenae | reverse complement strand
GCAGAGCTCTGAATAGATCTCACAAAGTTCCAAGCCTTGGAACTTTCCAGTTGATTGACCAAAAATTAATCAATTTTCCACTTATTGCAGTGTCAATTCCTTTATTTTTTCAAAAAATATTTTTTTTTTCATTAAGCGATACAAAGTTGTTATTTTAAAGTAATGATTACTGTGAGCATATGTTTGTTAGACAATCGTAGAAACATTTTGAAATGTATTATTGCTAAAACACCCGGTGAAAAGAGTTCTAAAAAAAGTAAAGCAAAATAATATTTATCAATTAAATAAATAGAAAAATACAAAACGAATTAATCATTGTTAAAAAGTAAGCACTTATAAATGTAGATTATTTTATTATATTATTTATTATTTATATTATATATTATTTATAATACTGTTTGCAAATTTAAATTTAAATAATAGTCTATCAATCTAGCATTTGACAATGAACCGTCTACGATCAAGATTTCAATACGTTCATTATCACCGATCAGGCTAAAGGAAACTTGACATTAACATAACGTTGCCTAATTCAAGGTGAAACGAACGTCCTTCGCTCACATGCATCCTATATTCGACTTCAACACTCATTGGACCCGATCCAATTTCTTTCCTCATTTTTTATATAGTAACCATTGATACTAAGGAGACCTTTTTTTCATAGTTCTGATTCAATTTTAGAAGAACCTCTTTTTTCTTTCTAATGTTAACGTTCAATTACCTAGTACATCAATGATAAAGCACTAAAGAATGGTGGGTGATATGTATAAAGTATGAACACTTAATATTTCTCGACTCGAGAATATATTTTCATGCGAATACCCAGGAATAAACGGTTGGAGTTTATATAGAACAAGCTATTTCCGCGAACAAGTATAATCAGAAAGTGACTCAAATACAAATTCATCATTCATCAAATCATTACGTTTCTTTCATGGTCCGACAATGTCGTTTTCTTTTGAAATTACATCACGTGCGGCAGAAAATACATTTACGTCCAGACAGTGCAATTCTGCCCCAAAACGTCGTCATTAGCGGGCGTACCGCAAAACGAAGCACTTTCTCCGGAGCAGTTGCCCAAGTCAGCCACACCCATATCGAACCTTGTATAATAAAAGCGTAATCTCTCCTCGCATTACGCGCCGGCGAACCAGTTTCAACGGTCAAAGCCTTGAACCACTTACTCGTCCGTTCCTTGTCTTTTCGTGAGAATTCTTCGGTAGACGAAGGGTGGAAGAAAGCTTCGCACTACAGGTGGTTGAAACAAAAGTGAGAGGAACTACTCACCTATACTTGTAATATTATATATATATATTTCTTCCAATTTTATTTCTCTCGCTCACTCTTAATTATAAAATGAGTTTAATTTTAAATAAACATATATTTAGTCTGGCAATACGAAACTTTTTTTTTTTTCAATTGGCTTTTAGATGAAAATACTTAGATTTTATCGAAGGCACATATGCTAATATTTAAACTTTTTTCTTAAATAATTTTGAACTTTAGAATTCAACGTCTTTGTAGACTTACAATCTTATTTTCAGCAAATTCGCTGAAATGCTATATCTTAATCTTAGATTGAAAATATACTTTGGAATGATATTTATCAAAATAAATAATTCATTAGTAATTAAATAAATAACGAATAATAGACTTATGAAAGGTTTAACTCGGATATAGTTGTATGAACGATCAGTCTTCAGTTGTCTGGGTCGTCACCTTCTCTCTCTGGAGGTGCAAGTCTGAAACAAACAAAAAATTGTGGATATATTAAATTGACTTTAATAGTTTCTTCCAAACGATTTTAATTAAAATGAAGTTATTTGTAATTTTATACGATGAGTGCAAATTTGTATTTAAAAGGGATTGATGACGAGGACTCACTCATGGATTGAAATGGTGTTGTCTGACTTGATATGCGATGTATCCAAAGGAGTGAGAAATCCGAATTGCCTGTTAGGGCATCGTTTGGTATGTTCCAGAAGAATATCCATGATAACGCGACGGTTCACTTTGTCCTGAAAAAAAAAAAAGAAATTAATATTAATGCCATATCTTATATCCTTATAATATTTATTTCAATATATTTTTTTAGACAAAATTCATTTTTCAAAAGATGAACATGAACAAGCAGATTGACTGATTACCATGAAAACATCGAACTCGTCCAAAAAGTAAAATGGCAATCCTGTGCAATCCCACAATGCCAAAATGAAAGCAACTGTTGAGTAAGAACGTTCACCTCCGGACAGAGTTTT
Source organism: Trissolcus brochymenae (assembly GCA_030523145.1). Taxonomy (NCBI): domain Eukaryota; kingdom Metazoa; phylum Arthropoda; class Insecta; order Hymenoptera; family Scelionidae; genus Trissolcus; species Trissolcus brochymenae. Next base: position 61,388 of record JAQQRF010000699.1, on the reverse strand, counting down.
CGCGTCGTTGGTCTTTCTCTGTGAATCATTAGCAGGGCTTACTTCGAGCTCGAGGGTCTGTTGCTTGTGATCAATTTGAATTGAACCCTGAAAAACCAACAAAATAATAAAATTAATTTGTTTATGAAACATTTATAAAATATATAATTATTTACGTAAAAAACGTACCTGATACTTTCTGAAATGAAGGATCTGTTGAAAAGAAGCCTGAATTTTTTGTCCAATATGAGCTCTTAAAGTTGCAAAGTTCTTCTTGCGGATTTTCAAACGAACTTTTTGTTTCTGAAATTCACAATATAGAAGATGTTAATTTTTGTTGAGCATATAATTATTGATTAATTGGTTTGATGTTTCATTAATCAATTACTTACGGTAATGTTTTCGTTCAAACGGTGCACATTTTCATACACTTGATCATATTTCAATTTAAGCTCTTCTAACTTGCGTTCTAGATCTTCTTTGGATCCAAGTTTTTTTTCAGCCTGAACAATTTGATGTTTGAGTTGTGCAATCTTTGATTCGATCTCTTTGACAGTTCTGGATTGAAATAAAATTACCATTAAAACTTATTTCTAAAATTGAAAGATATTTATGTTTAAAGTTACGATAAGAAAAATATTTACTTGTCAGTTTCAATCCTGGGACCTTTTTTCTCAGCATCAGCGATGAGTTTGCTGACAAGCCTGTTTTGCATTTCCTCAGAAGCCTCAAATTTTTGAACTTCTCCTTGAGCTTTCCTCATCTTGTCTGACACTTTCTTGGAATTGCATTTAATCGCATCAATCTTGTCCTCTAGCTCTCGAATTTTTTGCTGCAATTGCAAAAATTAATGTTATAATTATAATATATATTTTTATTAATAAATATGAATTCAATACTCACTTTGAATGGAAGAATGATGTTGTCAAAATTTTGAACCTCTTCTCTTGACTTATTGCATTCAGCTTTTTTTGTCGAAAGTTCAGTTTTCACAGCGTCCAGTTCCTTTGCCAAGTTCGCACACTTTTCTTCCTCAGTTTTCAAAGTGTTCTCAAGATCGCGAGCTTCATTTTTCTGAAAAAATCATCTCAATGTAATTATCTCAGTAGAATAAAACTACTTATTATCAATCAACAAATTAAAATTAAATTAAACGCAGTGTTTGATAAATATACTAACAAGTACAGTAAACCTATCTGTGAAAGCGTTAGAGTTGATTTCATCTTCTAACTTCTCTATCTCATACTTCAACCTTCTTTGCTTTTCTTGACTTTCGCGCAGAATTTGCGAAACGCTTTGGTATTCTGCATCCTTGATTCTGATCCTTTCCATCAAACTATTATACTGTTGTTCAGCTTTTTCTTTCATAATTTGTGCTTGTTTTAGTTCTTCTTTCAAATTCCTGAAATCAGCAATATTTTGATTAGGAAAACCATTTGTCTTTTCAGAAAATTTACAAATAAATTAATAAAATAACATCGATGAAAAACGGATGAAATTTTAAGATAATTTTGTATCTCTATTAAGAAGTGAGACATACTGAATAACTTGGTCAGTTGAAACTTGAAGGAACGTGGCTTTCAATCCTTTTTGTCCTCCATAAGTTCGATAATTGGGATCAGGAAAATACAGATCCCCTTCCAGAGTGATTGCTCTCTTGCAGTTTCTTGGAACTCTGTTGATATTCGACATTACTGCACACGCTTCTTCATTAGTTGGTATCAAAAGAACACACTCAATTTCACGCTGATCAATCAAGCAGTTTCCCACAACTGGATCTGAAATTTCCATGGCATCAAGAATGCTCATATAATCAGATGAGTGGCATCCCTTTGTTCTTGTATCATGAATCTGAAAAGTATACAATTATAAGTTCACATTCATCGAATTTATAATTTTAAGTATTCTGTATATAATTTTTTTTAATTTATCCTTTACTTATCCTTACCCGATCAAAGAATTTACTTGATATGATCTGAGGAGGCCTGTCTCTTGTATAAACTTCTTTCATGATGTCTCTCAAAACAATCGTATCGTCTGTGTTGTCAGTGCAGAATGATTTAAGAATTCCTCCAAGAAAGTTTTCCACAGCTGGGATCCATCGCTTGTCTTTTAACTTGATGTAGGCACCTATAGAAAAACCCGTAGTTAATTTGTAAAACGATCACTTTCAAATTATTCGTTTATTTATTATTTTTTTCTTCTTTTGAAATTTGGTCAATACCTAGAGGTCCACGAGGTTTTTGTTTCAAGTTGCCTCTTGCATACTCCTCGTCAATTCGCTTTAAAAGTCGTGGCATATTGGAACCATAAACAGAAATTGCGTTGTCCGATTGTTGCTGTATGGATAACAAATGTTGGTTGATCTTGTCTACATTTAATAAAAAAATAAAAAACATTAATAAAATAATATAATGAGTAACATCAAAAAGTATGATCTGTTGTTATTCATCGTACTGTGCATAGATCTTTTCTCATCCAAAGCCATTCTGAGGGCATTTTTTTCCTGCTCAACGCACATCCTGTCGTTCTCTAAATGTTTTTTTTCAACATCTTTGGTCTGAATGACTGCTTCAAGATCATCGTAAGCTGTTTTAGTCTTGGCCAATTTCTCTTGGTTTTCAATCCTTAGAGCTGCAGCTTGAGAACTGCTCCTATAAATCAAAATGGTGATATGAGAATAAAATTAAGAACTACGGGAGAAAATTCAACAAAATTATAATAACATACCCTTCCATTCTCGTTACTGCGGATTGCAGATCGATAAGATCGCGCTTTTTACGTTGAATATCATGCTGCAGGTTGTTAAACTCTTTCTGTTTTTCATTCGTGCGAAGTTTCACTGCATTAAGCTCTTTATGCAAACTCTCATATGCAGTTCTTTTTTCGGTATGTTTACTCTCTTCTTCAGCAATCTTTTCTCGACAATCCCTACAAAAATTACAAATATTTTCAATTTCATTTTTTGAACTTTTATTTCTCAATTTAATTTTAATCTTTAACTATACAAAAGCTAACTTACTTTATTAAAACATCATATTGTTTTTCATTGTTGTCTTTGGTTTCCTCGACTGCTACCAGATCTTCAACGTTCCTTTTAGCGGCCTTCAGATTGTCTTGTATTTTTTTTAAGACTTTTTCCTCAGTAACAACCTGCAAAGTTGTCGTGAGTCAATTAAATGAATGCAGAAATACAAAATATGTTTTGTTAATTTTAAGCTTACTTTAGCCCATTCTTTTTCAATAATCAGTTGATGATGTTCAACGCGAGCTGTCTCAACTGATTCCAGAGTTTCAATACTCTTTTCGATGTCTTTTATATCCTTATCAGTCATGACTAAGTACTGGAACAATTTTTTTCAGTTAATAGATAGTTCTCGTACAAAGTGAAAAAGTATTATTCGTATGCATCACCTTGTGGGCATCTTTTAAACGCTTTTCTGAATCATCCGTATCAACTTGAGAGGCTTTGTACTTTTGGAGAATCACATCCAGCTGGGTAGCTTTTAAAAATAGCTGGTACTTCTTGGCAGCATCCGAAACGATCAAAAAAGTTCGGGAAACGTCCTGATTCAGGATACAAATTGGATTGTCAACTTGGATATTCAATTGGCACAAAATGTTCTCCAAATCGGATTTCTTTGTAGTGATTGTTTTTCCTTTAAAATATTTAAAAAAAAAAAACACAAAAATTAAAATATTAAACTTAAAAACTAATTTTCAGAATAATGGATAAAAAATAAAACCAATTGTACCATGAGAGTTTTTGATACGGTAGGAAGTTCCTGCTCCTATGGTTTTGCAAATAGTGATGGTGTCTCCATAGACTTCTGGATAATAAGCATTAACTCCGACGTTTGACAAAGTTATTTCTATGTTGGCTGTGGTTTTATCTTTCTTGATAAATTCTGGAATCAATAGGCACGAATTATACATTGCTACATGACTTCTTTCCCAAGTTTTAAAATTATTTCTACATTAACGAAATGCAATTACGAAAACCAATTCACCTTTCATGTTCGCCCCTCTATTGGTTGTGGTAGCTTTTGCGCCGAGTCCAACAGTCAGGGCAGTCAAAATTGCGCTTTTTCCACTACCATTGCGACCGACAATGAAATTCACTCTGTCATTCAAAAATATTTCCATGGACTCATGGCACATGAAATTGCGCATGTAGATTTTTTTTACTTTTCCCGCAATTGTCTGGAAAAAAAAAAAAAAAAACAAACAAACAAAAAAAGAACAAATCGTATTAATAAATCATATTAGTAAATATATAAATAAAAATCAAACTATAAAATGAAACAAAAATACTACTGAAAAAAGAATTTAAAAAAAAAAACAAATGATACTGGAAATTGTTGAAATTGAATTTAGAGAGAATAAATCTGAGAAGCAATACAGAAATGGCAGATTATTATTTAATATCGATACAAACCTCCTGGATGGTTGGTGAAACCATGGAATCATCCTCATCTTCTCGAGACCGAGGCCGTTTTGCCTGGCTGGTACTCGGTTCTGGCTGAGATGATTTTCTTTTCAAGCTGTTTTCAATTCGAGGCATTTTCGTTGTGAGTCCCGCCAAATAATCATTTACCAATCAATTATGCTAGGTTAAGGAACGGGGTCTCTTTTCTATTGCGCGGCAATGTGTTCGTCCGTTGGCATGTTACTAACCGTTGTTCTATCTATTTAAAAAAAAAATCACAATTTTCGATTCACGTCGATGCAAAAGCTACTCAGTAGTCATTTGTTCATTAAAATGATTGAGCTACGAATTACAGAGACTTTCTCACAAACTGTTTTGTTTACACTTGTTCGCGCTTCAACCGACAGAATTGCAATGCTAGCCATGACGGACAAACCGATAACTTAAAATTGCCTCACTTCAGTGCTGCCACTACTTGACCGTTAAATTCAAATTTGAGCGCGTCTCTGCCGGTTTTCGTTGTTTTTTTGTTTTTTCTTTGAATTCGTCATGACGTTTGTTTACATTCCGTAAGTTATATAAATAATAGCTTTAAAAAGTAGTAAAAAATAATATTCACTTATTATCGTAGTTCCTAGATTTGCATCAACGTAAAAGTATGAATAAAATAAAAAATTTTAATAAATATAAAAGTCGTTTCACTAAAATTATTTATATTCTAAAAGGTTTATAAAAAAATAACAACAATAGTGTAAAGACTTAACAAAAAAAATGTTTTCACAAAAAAATTGATACATTTTTTATCGAAAAAATTATTTTTTATAAAATTTAAAACATGTATAAAAACTGGAAATTATGTAAGTATTATTTATAAATATTTTGTACAATATGAGAAAATATTATTTTAAAATCATTTTGGTATAGGTATAGATAAAAAGAAAATCATTAACAAATTTGTCTTTTTGTATTGAGTGAAAAAAATTAAAATAAAAAAATTTGTTTAATAATTCATTGCCAGATGCTTTAGTCGAAAAATTGTTTGGGGTTTTTTTTTTCACACTTTCACACTGTAGGATTATGTACTTACAGACAGGTCCAGGTACTTGTGTTTCATTCATTGTATCAAACTATGAAACTTTTGTTATTATCTTTTTCGAGTGTTTTGAATATGTTCTTCAAAGATTTCATGCTAAATAAATTATTATATATGAACATTTTGATGTTGATTTATTCAAAATATTTCCCCTTTATTATTTTATACTGCGACAAAGTAACGAAGCCAAATATTCTTGAAATGAAACCATGAAATTAAATTTCAATTTTTTCCACTATTTTAGGTTGGCGCATTGACGCATGAAATTGATACTGTCAACAAAAAGTGTTTTCAACAAGTTTAGATTGCGATGTGAAATAAAATCACGTGCTCTCAACGAAAACGAACAAGTTTTGTAGTGTTTGCCGGAAATCAGTAAAAAATATCAACATTATTTGACGATTTTTCATACTAATCCTGTTCGATAGCAAAACTAAGGGAGATAAGCAAATCCCACCAATTATTTACGTTTTATGATCGAGTGGTTTCCGTTATCTCCACAGGACATTGATATAAAAAAACTGATTAACATGAATCCTCAAGATAGTCATCATATTGTGTACGTTTTTTTTTCGTCATACACATTTTTCTTTTTCCTGGTTGTAATATTTATTTAGTTATTTTATCGAAGTAAATATTTCACCGTGACGGTAAATTTAACATCAATCACTTTTGTTAATCTCATATGTTATTATTCTAGTTTCAACATCAATAACGTCTACATAACAATCAACTATCAGGGAGGTACAGGTTCTAGAAATAACAACGATAGAAGAGAAGAAACAAATCAACATTCCTCTCCTGCTGCACCTGATGTGAACCAAACAAACTATTCTGAAAATGACAAAATTTGCAATACACCCAAAGTTTCTAAAAATGCCGATCCAATTTCCGTAATACAACAAGCTGCCGTAATAAACCAACCATCAACATCCCGGTTGAATGAAATTTTAAATCCAGAAATTGAAGATCGGACCGGATCTTCGGGTGATCCAGAAATTGCAACACAAAACAGTGACAACGATGAGGTATCATTTATAGCATCGTGATCTCCAATATACAAAATAAACGATTAACTTGAATTTGCATGTAAATTGATTTTTTTTAGATCACAAAATCTGCTCTTCAACAAAATACACAGAGCGAACCAGATAAAACATCAGGACTTGAGTCAAATTCGGCAAATACTGTCGGAGTCGCAGTAATGGAGAAGACTGCAAATGTCAACACTGAAAAAGCCTCGGAAAAAACTGTCAAAACCGAAACCAAAAAAGATGAACTCTGTAAAGTGACAACTGCTTTCGGTAGAACTGAACTTGTAAATGCAAATACTAAATCAAAATTACCAGAAAAAGTACAAGACCGAGCAGTGGCTAGCAAAAGTCATGCAAAACCACTAGAAGAAACTAAGCAAGATGATGACAATAATAAAGAGAACAATGGACAAAAGAGAGCATTCAATCCGAACCTGACCTTTAATTTTTCACCAGACTTGTTGAAAATTAATGCAACCGAAGAAAACAATTTAGTACTGTCTCAAAAACCGAGTTTTCAGTTTACAAACCTTCGGAGATCAGCACCTGAGCTTTTTTTCAAGTTCCAAGCTAAACCAGAAGAAGTGCCGTCAATTGAAGAGTCAAGAAACAAATTAACTAAACGAAAAATTTTTATTCGATCTTGTCGCAATGCAAAGAAAAGTATGGCAGGAGACAATACAGAAATTGGAAAAAAGAAAACATAAAATATAGCGTTAGGTAGAAAACAGATGTAAAGTTTCTATTTTGTCAGTAATTGCGATAACATTAAATTGTATCCAAGCAGTGATTTTTTAGACTGAAAGTAAGATTTGTGATAATCAAACACTGTAATATGCGTGAGAGTTTCTGAATTACATTCTGTACTCTTATTTTTTAATTTAACTAATGTGTTCTAATGTATTTAATCATTCAAAAAAATCGCAGTGTGAATAATAAAGTTTTTTTAGAAAGATTTTGATGCAAATCATAAAAATCTTAATATTTTTTGGGACGTTAACATCTAGTCTTTTTTGACATCATCTAGTTAATACACCGAGCTAACAACACTACTAAATTATTCATCTGTTATTTTAATTTGAACCAAAATTGGCATGTTGTCTCGCGCCGTTTTTAATAAGAAATGCAAGCAAGAGTCTATTCAGTGGCGCCATCTACGATCTCGGAGCCAGCTGACTATATAACTACCAAATGTGGGTTGTTTTTGTTTTTTTCAATTGAATCTCAAGATTAGCAATAAAATACACTTTTAATTTTTTGTACCATACTTGATTGAGAATTTATTATTCGATTTAATACAGGTGAGTCTCTTAAAACAGAAAATCCAAATAAAAATCTTATATTTTCGAAATCTTGCGAATTTTAGGAACAAAACAAACTCTCTCAGTTCGTTAGAAAAGTTATTGAACATCCAGCCATGTTATGCTATATAGTAGTGAGATTAAGATACATTAAATCACGTGACGTACTTGGCAAATAAAGTTCCATTAGCGTCGTCCGGCCGGTCAGATCAAGAGAAATTTTTTTCTGATAATAATTACGCCGATTAATTAACGATGTCTGCGTTGCTCGCTAACCCTTTTCGTTATGCCAGTAATTATTATCTTTCTTTTATATTCAAATTTCTATATATTAGCTATAGTTTTTCTAAAAGTCGTTTCATTTCTGTTTGGGTATGTTGTTTTTGCCTTGCTTTTTCTACTCCATCATTAATTGCCTATATAATCAATGCTGAGGTGATAATTTATTGACTTATTTTCATTGTGTAACAACTCAATAATTTTATTTTTGCATGACCTGTATATATACAATAAAACATAAAGCTAGAGTCCATTTTGCAAAATACTAAAATTAATCCAAGGCAGATAAAAAAATGATACAAATTAATAATTTCAACATTTGTAAAATTTTAGCAAGTAAATGAAATAATATATAGTTTTTCAGTTTTGTTTAACTAAGTATTGCTTTAGATTAGAAACCGAAAACTGATTTTTATTTATTAACAACTTTTTATTAAAAAAAATATGTTAAATGTAATTATGATATTTATCAATTACATCCAAGGAGATCGACAGTATAGTTGAACACTGACGTGTACTTTTTATTAAGAATAATAATTATGAAAATGAAGGCAGCATAACAAATCAGTGTTATAGAGTAATGAAAGTTCATAATAACCAAACTAACAATTGAAACTTGGTTCGAATAAAAAATTATATGTTGAAAAATGTCTCTATGGAAACAATAAAACAATATCTAGTTGCGTTTTAGTCTAAATTGTTCATTTTATTCTTTGTCGTTCTTAAAGAGCGCAAGCCAAAGTCTTCACGAATTAAGTAGCAAATAAATCAAATAAAAACTAATGTAAGTTATTATTTTTGTCAATTCAATTTTCGATTTTTAAATAATGGAAAATTTCAAAACTGAATGAACAATAAGTATTTGAAGATATATGAGATCTCGTTTGAGACAGAGATATATCTGTCTCTAGGAAAAAAAATTGTCGGTTTCCTCCTATTTCATGTTTACTATTCACCAACACACATGCAATTTTTTTTTCAACATTATCATTTCATTTTACTGTGTTCTAAACAAGTTTACTTTGTTACTGACTTCTGATCTGCGAATATGTTATTTCACGTAGCGCTCCTCACAACTTGTTTCTTTTTGTTATGCTGTCCCCAATCAGATGGTGAAAACAAAATTATTCTCATCGTTAAATTTGGTTGTTAAATCATAAATTAATAACTTGTATTACTTTTGCAGCCACTTTGGGACGTCGTTTGTTGGACAGACACTCAAGGGATCTTTCTACAATGGCCGAAGGATTTACAAAACATGAGGTCGTACCAGACGTCGTTGATACGGTCCCACCAGCTGTTATGAAAGTCACTTTTGACAACGGATTGAGTGTTAATCAAGGAAACGAACTCACACCAACTCAAGTTCAAAACAAGCCCAATGTGGAATATGAAGCTGATCCAAATTCGTTCTACACCCTTTGCATGACCGGTAAAATTATATAAGTTTATAAAATTGTCAACATAAATTCAACAAGCTTGCACAAAATCGTGAAATATAAATTTCACTTTCATTTTTTTTTAGAGAAACAAGAATAATTTCTTGAGTGCACTTTTAATTGCTATCTATCTGTTTTTAGTGAAAACTTTTTTTTAGTGTATTCACTAAAGTTGTTACTATGATTTCAGACCCGGATGCTCCGAGTCGACAGGAACCGAAATTCCGTGAATGGATGCATTGGTTGGTAGGAAACATTCCTGGAAACAACGTCACTCAAGGCGAAACTTTGGCCGGCTACATTGGATCCGGACCACCGAAAGGAACTGGGCTTCATCGCTATGTTTTTGTCGTTTACAAGCAGCCCTCAAAGTTGACCTTTGACGAGAAACGCCTGCCTGACAATAGTGGCGATGATCGTGCCATGTTTGCGATCAGAAAATTTGCGAAAAAGTACAATCTTGGGGAGCCCGTTGCCGGGAACTTGTACCAAGCTCAATACGATGATTACGTTCCGTTATTATATAAGAAACTCGGCGCTTAATGATAACATTATCATGTTTGTTTTTCAACCCATAATTAAAATGTTAATAATCTTCAACTATTTGCAATAAATGAATAGTAAAAACGAACTTACATTTCATTTTTTATACTTTTCTGAATCTCATGACTATAATTCAGAAATCGATGCGAAGTCAAAAAATCAAAGCAGTATAACGACTAGGATTTTCAGTGTTGAAGATAGTCGTTGAACAAATGCGCATACTAAAGACTTATCAAGTTTTTGTGATTTCAAACAAAAAATAACAATAACATAAACCTGTACCTAATTTGAGAGTTGCCAGTATACATAGTGACTGAACAAGGTGCACTTGTTTAACTGTTAATTGGAAGTTTTGCGAAGAACATACATAAATTATGGAAAAAATAATAACGACAATCGTCAATGTTTATGAATCTGATACTTTATGTCATCATGATAAAAGTTTCAAGGTAAGCTGAATCTCCATTTCATTTAACATGTTTATGTAACAGTTTTCTGGCTTTTTCCAAGACAAGCTTTTGTAAGTTTTGTTATGTTTCGTGGACATCGGCTCCAGACAGTGACACCCACTAGAAATCGCTGACTTTGTGTGTGGGGGAAAAATAAAAGTCGAGTTTCTCTATGGTATCTCAACACTTTTAAAGAGAACACGCAGTTCCAAGTTGATCAGTAAAGATGAAGTATCTTTTATCAGGTAAGCAATTCAATGAAAAATATTTCGTACACATTGTTTACTTGCTTTTCAAATTTTGTTGAAATAAATTTATAATTTTTAATTACTTGATTACAGCTATTTTTGTCTGTACTGTTGCACTGGCCAGGGCAGACGTTGGCAGTAAATTTAGAGATGCCAAAATAGTTTCTGACATTATTGACAACCCACCTAATGAATTAATCGAAGTAAGTAAAGTGTTGAAAATGTATTTTTATTTTCGATAAAATTTTTAAGATTTGGTGTGAAATAAAATGTATCTTAATTTTTCATAGATTAAATATGGAAACAAAGAAGTGAATCTTGGAAACGAGTTGACTCCAACTGAAACGAAACATGTCCCCGAAGTGCATTACAAGCACGAAGGAGGAGTTCTCTACACTTTAGTGATGTCTGGTAAACATACCTTTTGTTTTAACTAAAACAAATAGAAAGTTCATTTATCAATCAAATTTCTACAGACAATAATGTATTCTCGTTTTGTGCCATTTTGTGTTACGTGGTCCAAACTCGTCTACTTTCTCATAGGAAACCTGTTTCGTAAAATATGCCGCAGATTAAGGTAATTTTGTACTCCAGCTTACTACATCAAAAATGGGGAAGGTTACTGAGAAAAATTCTCTTACTCCTCTTTTATATTTCAACAAATTATCATTTTATTCTGAGCAGTGAATTTTTCTCACTAATCTCCCCTGCTTTTGATGTGGTAAACTCGACTACAAAATCACCTTAAACTCCATAAAAGTTTTATTTATAATATTTGAATGTTAAATAATAATTCATTTTAATTTCAGATCCAGATGCCCCAGTGAGAGGATACAATCGTGAATGGCAACATTGGGTTGTAGGAAATATTCCAGAAGATAAAGTGGCCAAAGGTGAAGTTTTAACTGAGTACTTCGGACCTGCTCCCCCTAAAGATACTGGATCTCATCGCTATGTGTTCTTGTTGTATAAACAAAATCAGGGGTCGATTACTTTCGATGAAAGAAGAATTGGCGCCAGGTATTTAATCAACAATTCAAAAAAATCTTGACATAAATTAAATGAAAATTAATAAAAATATTCCTTTTTTTGCAGAGACAGTCGCAGAAACAGATTCTCAGTAAAAAAATTTGCACAGAAGTACAATCTTGAAGGACCACTAGCTGGCAATTTCTTTAAAGCACAATACGACGATTATGTTCCTGAAGCCCACAAGCAAATCGGAATCCACCATTAGATCTAACCTTGGATCTAACTTTTAAGTAATGATGACTTTTTGATTTTATTAAATGAATTTTTTATCCTCATACGAAATGAGCTTATTTTATATTATGCTGATCTTTTTAATAAATAAGTACATATATAAAAAAATCACATGTGTTTATTAATTTGCAGCATAATTAAAAGTATCGTTTGACTGAATAGAAAAAAAAAACATCAAACACAATGAAATCATTGTGCGCAAATATAACAATTGGTATCAGAATTTACAACGTTGAACAGATTTGTTTACACCGAGAACACAATTCTCCTTGGCCATCCTCCGGGTATCGTCTGCAACGTTTACAAACTGATTTTTCGGTATCTTTCAATCTTATCTTCACCGTTTGGCACGATGCATCTTCATTGAGTTGCACACCTGCGACTTGCAGAATCTCGCACAGTTCAGAAGTTGAAGATTCTTTTTCAGGATGTAGCAGCTGAAACAGTTTTCAAAAAAATTAACACATGTTTTAGATTTTTTGAAATATGAAACATTTAAGTAAAAGAAGAAAATTAGGTCTGACTTTTAACGTTGAATATAATTCAGGATTGGCATCGATTTCTGCCAGATACATCCAAGTGTTCTTGTTTATCAGTTTGTTCATATCACTTTTCACGTCGAGTGCGGTTTTAACGACGCTGGCAATTTCTGGTTTATTCCAGTCGTCCGGAATTTTGTATTCAATGTGAAACAGTGGAACTGAAGCTGAAAATTATTTTTACATTAAATTTTATTAAATATGATGTTATAAAAATGTTTTTATACATTTAAATGTGCACTCATTTTCTATAACTATTCATTGGTATGAATTATTACCTAAATTTTGTGGATAATAAAGCCAAACTTCCTCAGCGAGGAAAGGTAAAATTGGTGCAATCGATCGGACAAGAACTGTCAATGTAGAATTAATAACATCCGTCGCAGCTACTCTGAATGGAGAGTTCACTTTTTCACAATACAATCGATCTTTAACAGTGTGACAATACACTGCAGATACGTCATTTGCAACAAAATTTAATACTTCTTTTGTAACGTTATGGTATTCGTACAAATTATACAACGAGTTGATCTGGGAAACAAAATAAGAAAAATTATACAATGTCAATGGTATAAGTATTTGAACAATTGAATATAGTCTTGTACCTTTTGATTGAATTCATGAAGTCGATGTAACATGTACAAGTCAAGATGCAAATACTCAGGTTGCACTTCAATCTCCTCATCGTACGGATATACAGCACCTAAGAGAAAGCGCAAAATAGAACGGATTTTTTGTACGGATTCTGCACTGCCTCGAAGAAGCTCGTCTTTAACTGGTACCAATGTATGTTGACAACCATGATGGGCTACCCACCATCTAAAATTGAACAATACCATTTAATTACTTGACAAAAAAATATAATATACATAATAATGAAAGAAACTATATGTTTCATTGCAAACCTCAGAACATCAACGCCGAATGCTGGATGCTTCTTTAAATTTTTCCCTCCTTTTGTAATCTCTTCCGGATGAACTACATTGCCGAGTGATTTGGACATCTTATTATTGTTCTTATCCACTGCAAATCCATGAACAAATAAGGATCTGTAGAAATTAAAGACAACATTATAAATCAATTAATTAAAAAAAAATGAAAAAGTAGATTGTCTGCAATGCTTTATTACTTGTAAGGGGATTTGTTTTGAAGAGCTATCGAAGTTAATAAGGAAGACTGAAACCATCCAGTGAATTGATCCATCCCTTCAAGATAAAGATCTGCACTTTTATTTGGCAATACAGCTGACCATGAAATTCCACTATCAAACCAAATATCAAGAATATCCTGTCAATAAATTCCATGATTATTATTATATCGTTTCAAAATTACTTCATCAAAGTTAAATTAAATGTAAAAAATTGGTTACTTGTCCTCTTTCAATTTCTGATGAGTCGAGGTTGCAATCTTTCAACAACTTTTTTCCAGCCAGTTTTTCAATTGGCATTGTCCACCAGCAGTCTGAGCCATATTTTTCTATATAACCGCATAATCTTTCTACCCACTCTCTAAAATCACAGTTATGCAAAATAATTATTTTTCAAATTAAACAAAAACTCTTTAATTATATTCTGTTGGTTACCTATTGGTGATGACCTTTTTTGTTTCTTTGTGATACAGAACAGGTATCGGTGTACCCCAAACACGTTGTCTTGAAATACACCAATAAGGACGCAACATGATTTGATTATGCAAAGCTTTTTTACCACTCAGTTCGTTTTGAGCTGGGAATATTTTAACATTTTTCAAAGCTTCCTAAAATCATTACACTGTTATCAAGAAAATAATCATTTATGAATGAAAATTTCAATTAACTGCACTCACTGTCGCTCTTTCTTTAATAGTATTGGTATCAATGAACCATTGATGACTAGCTCTGGTCAGTACAGGCTTTTTTGTTCGCCAGTCATAAGGGTAGCTGTGAACAATTTTTTCTGTATAAACAATCTCACTCTCTAAATATTTCAAAATTGCTTCCTGGCCTTGTGTGAACACTTCCAGACCTTTCAGTTGGTCTCCAGCTTCAGACGTGTAACAACCATTTTCGTCCACCAGGCTAATCTAAAAATTACAATTTAAAATAAATTGTAACAGCCTTAGTTATAAATTTACAGGTTTGGCTGAAAATCTTATTGTAATTTACCACTGGTATTTTGTGTTCCAATGCAACGAGAAAATCTTCAGAACCATGCGCTGGGGCCGTATGAACCAAACCAGTGCCCTGACTAGTATTGACATGATTCGCTGGCAAAAATTGTAAACTGACTTCTGTCAGTGGTTGCAAATAATTTGTCCCAGCAAGTTCACTCCCTGTAAAAGCAGTTGAAAGGCTGGTTTAAAATGTTTAGTTATACGATAAAATTGATTAACAAAATTTAAAGTTGATACCTGGGAATGTGATGAGAACCTTGAATTCACCAATTTTCCCTTTATTACTTTCCAATAAATCCTGAGCAAGAATGTAACAATCTCCTTTGCTATTTTCAACCAGGCAATATTCGCTGGATCCAGAATAAGCAATAGCTTGATTCGCTATCAATGTCCACGGTGTTGTTGTCCATGTTAGAGCATAAATCTGTTTGTCCTTGAATTGAGACAAAACTGGAGGTAATTGGACTACTTTGAGGCGAACAGTAACACAAGTGCTTTCGTGGTCTCGATATTCCAATTCTGCCTCTGCCAAAGCTGTTCTGAATAAAAAAATGAATAAAAAATGAAATGAATGATTTATTTAGATATAAATAAGTTTTTAAAATTTGTTCCAAAATTTACTTGGAGGCTGGCGACCAATGTACAGGTTTGAAATCTCTGTATACCAAATTCTTATCGTACAATTCGACAAACTGTTTCAACTGATTAGTTATGTAGGATTTGTTGTTAGTTAAATAACAGCCAGAATCTTTCCAATCAGCCATAATTCCCCACGATGCAAACATCTCTCTTTGTTTGACCATTGTGTCGTGTGCAAATTTCTTGGCTGAAAATATGGATGATATTTTAGTCAATGTCTAATATATCTATTAACTATCACTTTATTTAGCATTTATACCCAATTCGCGAATCTGTATTGGTGTCAATCCATCTTTTGATTTTGATTCAGTCAAAGCTTTGAGTTCAATTGGTAGTCCATGACAATCCCAGCCAGGAACATAATGAACTTTATGTCTATTGATTACTTTATTCCTAAGTGTGATGTCTTTTAATATCTGCAAAAATATTACTTTTTATTATATTGTTTAAATGTTTTGAATTGATTTGTACAAATTAATAATGTTGATTCCAAGTTATACCTTATTTATAGCGTGTCCCATATGAAGATCTCCATTCGCATAAGGTGGTCCATCATGCAAAACGAACTCTGACCCAGTCAGATTAGTTCTTTGCCAGTTATATAAATCGTGGAATCCACATTTCTTAAACAAGCAATGTTTAAACAGTGTTCAGACTAACAAATGTTGAATTCAATGTAAATTCAATGTGAGTTGAATTGTTAATTATTAATTATAGGATAAAAGTTACCTCAATTAAATAATTGTCTAATTCATTTCGTTTGTCAACATTAATTCGCATGGGGAAAGAAGTCTGCGGGAGCAGAACGGTGTCTGAATAATTTTTTGTCGCAGCATTCTCTTGTGTTTTCGAATAGAGCCGAACAATTGTTCTCTTGTATTTAACAAAATAAGTTTGGTTTCTCTTGAAAAGAGTGTTCAAACCAGCTAACATGTTTCATCCGACCGCTTGTCATTCGACAAACCAAACTAAAAAATGTATTATCTTTTTGAAATAAAATAAATACAGCAACCATAATAATTTACATCTAATACTTACTTTTAAATCTACAACTGTAATTGTTAGCACATCATCTTTACTTGTGTGATAACTCGCACAATTTACTCTAGTTATATTTACGAAAAACACGAAACTTGGATTGTTATTCCGTCTTATCTTACCGTTAAAACATCTAAAATATCTTAAAATGCGACATTTGTTATTTCGTTTGTTGATATTGCGAATAGCTTAAATACAATTTTGTACAATAAATTCACGAACTCCACATTTTACACACGAGTTTTGTTTTGATTCCAAAGGAATTGTGTGTTAAAAAGAGATAGATATAAATCGTAGGGGATTGGTTGATTCCGATAGTGCTCATGTGAGAGAGAAATTTGAATTTTAGTGTCTCCATGAAATTCCGCTTGAAACGCTTAAAAAATATAGTTTAATATGCAAAGAGAACATTTTTCGCGAAAAATTCGAAATTAGTGCAGTTTTAATACACTCCGATAATTTTATAATGAGCTCCATAATTTTTGAAAATCACTATTGGGTATGAGACAATTTTTGTAATAAAATTTTTTGTAATTAATTTTTTGACAAATTTTAAGTTTTTTTTTATTTTTCATAAATTTTTTAATAAATCTTCAACTACATATGCTACAAAGTAAAACATACATTTATAATACATATATAACTTATAATAAAGTTAAAATAAAACTAAAATATTTATTAACGAAAAATGTTCGATCCTTTTTCAAAATATTGGTTGCCGACCATGGTCAAACTTTTATCAGTTACTTTTGACTGCGACCCAATGTAATATTATATTATTTTATAAATATTTTATTTTGTTTTGATTGATTGTTTTTCTTATTTTTCTCTCGTTTTTTTACACTGTAGATGCTTTCTTATGTTTCCCTTCAGCGCATGTTCCGCTTTATTAAATTGAATTTGTTGAACAAAATTATATGAACAACTATTTTATATATTATCCCAAAAGAATCATTTAAAAATAAATAATGAATAATAAAATTTGATAAAGAAAATGTCCTGCATAGGTGAATAAGAAACAAAGCTAGATCATCGCTTATTAGAGAGCCGTGATCTTCAGTTCATATCGCGCATGACACCCACTTTAAATACACAAAATTTGAATATGAAATGTAACATATCAAAAATGAAAAAAGTTTGTCCAAAGCTTGATAAAGAAAATATGAAGTTGTTTTATTATTTGTCCATGATTTTATGTTTCATTAATTGAATGTTGTTAGTACACATCTTTCTATGATATTTACAAACAAATTTTAAAAACAGAAAAAAAGAATAATTTTGATTATAACAGTGACAACACTAAACGCAAACAATGACAAACCCAATTGTTTAGGAAAAAACAACCAGATTGCTTGTTGAATAAGGGGTATATATTTGGCGAGGGGGCGTTGCAAGAAAACGTCAAGTTTGCGAGAAAAGTCGGGATCGATAAAACAGGACGGTTGTATGTGTATTGGACGAGGGGGGTGGCGGCGGCGGCGGTGGCGGCGGTGGCGGCGGTGGCGACGGTGGCGGCGGCGAGCAGGGTGGGTGAGCGGTGTGCGGTGAGCAGCATAAAGAGGATAGAATAATATCGGTTCGTGTTGCTCAGTCCTTTCGCTGCGGTCGCTTTAATCCTGGCGACCAAGGATGTAGTGATGCCCAAAAAAGGCACGCGGCACGCGCGCGACACCACCAGCGCGAGGAAATGCCGCCGAGTGGAAGCAGGCGAGCCCGGGACCAAACATTTTCGCAGCGTTCACATCGGCGTTTCGAATGGCAGGCGATGGCTCACGCTTAAAAAGCGCCTCGGTCTCCACAGCGACGAGGACCTCGCTCTATATCTCCTCGACCTTGCCGACTCAACTGTCAGGTAAATCATTCTTTTCGCATTCTTCAGCCCCGCGATTTGCTCGCTATTTGCTCGTCACATGGTGCAGCTGTCACTCGCCCGGGGATCCCCCTCTAACACCATTTCTCGTCGCCATCTTTCCCAACCAACGAATCAAGAGCGCGCGGGGTCGATATTTTGCATTGCGCTGCTATTTGAATGTTCACACGTGTGTTTATTTTACATCCGTTTCATTATTCCTTCATCTGCCAACATTTTTGCAATAACATATTTTCTCATCGTTTTATTTGTAAACAAATAAAACGCACAGTGCTCATTTTTTTAATCATTCACATTTTTATTGTTATCAACAATTTCATCTTTATCATCAACTTTTATCTTTATTTTTGTCTTTTTTAGACGGGATGCCAAATGTGCAGATCCAAGCAACCGGAAGAAAGATTGCGACAAGGAAAATGACATCGACCGAACGAAGTGCGGAACTGCTGTAGAGAGCGTGGACGAGCCTCTGCGTCGAAGTGCACGTAACCAAACAGCCGTGCCACCGGAGCCCAAGGTGCCTTGCGAACCAGTGCAGTCCGCTCAATCTGAGGATGTAGACGTTGCGACGGGCTACGTTCGCTCCAAGCACCACCGAAGCAAAACAAAACATCACAAGGAAAAGCGTAAGAAGAAAAAACATCGCGGTGAGAACTCGCAATCTGACGAGACGTCAAATATAGACCCTCAAGAGTCACCGAAAGTTGAATCTCCGATTGAAGAGAAAAAGCCGTCGGAACTTGCAATTGTGGAGAACAAAGATGAGAAGGAAAATAATGAGGAGGAGGCTTTGGGATCATCGGAGGTAAAGCTAGTGGAAGAGGAAAAGAAGCCCCTCGATTCCGGGACCAATTTAGAGAAGAATGAGGACTTTTCGCTGTTTCATGATTTGACAACGAGCACAGCGGTGAACGCCATCGAGGAAGGCGGAGAGAAACAAATTTTTGAAGATTTTTCAAAGTCCACGACTCAAGAAAACAGCTCAGAGAGGAATCTGACTTTTGCTCAGAACGAGGACCCGAAAAATCTTCTGTTGCCATCGGAAGCGCTCAAGGAAAACGTACAAATTCCTCCTCAGGATGAGAGAAAAGTGAAGAAGAGGAGAAAGAGGTTAAAGAGGGATGGAAAGAGCGAGGAAAACTTGGCCACCGATGAAGATGAAGAGACCATGCGCAAACATAGGAAGAGGAAGCACAAACATGTTGGAGAGCACAAAACTAAAAAGAATCACGATGTCAGAAAGGCACCTC
This sequence comes from Trissolcus brochymenae, assembly GCA_030523145.1. Classification (NCBI taxonomy): domain Eukaryota; kingdom Metazoa; phylum Arthropoda; class Insecta; order Hymenoptera; family Scelionidae; genus Trissolcus; species Trissolcus brochymenae. Next base: position 41,844 of record JAQQRF010000699.1, on the reverse strand, counting down.
AGGATGGGATTATTGTTTTGCAGGTGCTAATAAAAATCATGCAAACAGTTTCATTCATAACGTTACTGTTAATTTTTAAGAATAATATAATACAATATTTTTATTTCAGGAAAAGAAAGAGATGGACCAACTCGAGGGCTCGCCAGTTCTTCTAGACTTGCAATCACCCGATGATGCAGACGGTTCGTTGACCGAGCCTCAAAGACTGGCGATCAAAATTAAGCTCTGTCAAGACTGTAATAGTCGTCATCTCCAGGACGCCTGTCCCCTTACGACTCCGCAGTATAAAATTGACGATGCAATAACTTTAGCTGACTGGCTGGAGAAGCACGGAAACAGTCCGGAGATAATCAAAGTTGCCAAATCTGGAGATCCCATGTCCGAGGGATATGGGCGAACGAACGAAGAAGCTTCGGAGTCCGAAGAGGAATCGAATGCTACTGAACAGTACAAAGCCAAATCCAAGGTGGAGAGAGAGGAGAACGTGGAAACGAACGATCCAGAGAGACCGATTTTTGCTAGGGATTCATTACCCGATTGCTTCGAACTGAGACTGACAAACACCAAACATGGGTTGGGCGTTTTCGTAAAGAAACCCGTGCCTGTTTACGCAAAGCTGGGACCTCTTATAGGTAAACCTATCAGGGAGATGGATATACCGGACGATTTTTCAATGAGGCATATTTGGGAGGTGAGACACAATTCTTATTTTTGCTACTTGAGCTTGTTTATTTGTTTGTTTGTTTGTTTGTTTTTTTTTTTTTTCAATTTTATTCGATGAGTAATTTGCTTTCAGGTAAATAGTAATGGTACAACATCGTACACAAGCACAACCAATCCTGTAAACAGCAATTGGATTAGGTACGTCAGGCCTTCGTACAGGAAAGAAGATCGAACTTCGACCGTGGTCACCAATGAGGGAGAACTGTATTTAATTACAACTCAGAATTTGACCATTGGAATGGAACTCACTTACTGGGCGGATTCCCAATGCTCTGCATGGAACCGGAAAAACAAAATGGACAAAACAAGTTTGTTCTCTTTGGCATATCAAATATTATTTCAAAGTTATTTTTTCACATGCTATTCGTTTTAACTAGATTGATTTTTATTTTATTCCAGATTGCGGTGGATGTAATTTAAACTTTCAACATTCCATCTACTACCGTCTCCATTGTTGGATATTCCATGATACAAATTACAGTCTTACTATAAGAAAGTATCACTGTAAGGTAAGAGGAGAGGGAAATAAGTGTTGATTACAGTGTCATGAGGTTTTCATTGCTGTATCATAAAATGTATTTGGATTTCAGGTATGTGGCGCTGTAGTGTTAGGAAAGGACAACATAGTGAAGCACGCAGCCGAGCTCCACGCTGGCCGTGGCGCGTACCAATGTCAGTATTGTAAAAAGTTCTTTTTAAGATTAAATTATCTTGAGATGCACAGAACTTACGGCTGCAGTCAGAATCCGCAGCGTTCAAGACCTCTTTGTGATTTTTGCGGTCGCAAATTTTGTCAACCACAAAAGCTCAAGGTGCACATTAAAAGGATGCACAGTGGTGAGTTGACAATATTCAACAACGGTCACAAACTGTCATTGAACTGTTTTAATATCTGATATTTTGTATAAACTTTATTTGTTTTTTAGATATGTCAGAAGTACTTCGAGAATTCCAGTGTAAATCGTGTCTAAAATTGTTAGGCTCACGTGCTGCCTTGCAAAGACACATGAAAGAAGTTCATCACAAAGACGTAGTTGGGGCTGCAACTTGCGATCGATGCGGAAAAATGTTTCAAAACAAAAGCAATCTAAAAATTCATATGCTGACCCACAGTGGAGTTAAACCTTTCAAGTAAATTTTAATTCATTTAAGTAAACCTTTGAAGTATTAGTAACAAATTAATAAATATTAATCAATCGTTAATGTTGCAGATGTAAGGAAAGTGGTTGTAAAGCAGCTTTCACAACAAAACAATGTCTACAGTTTCATTACAAAAAGGTTCACGGTTTAACCGAGGAGATGATGCCGAAAATTGAACGATCTGTAGCATACACTTTTGATGCATACAGTGGCGGGCTCGTAGAAGACACGGGCCGTGGAAAAACACCTAGATTTAGTCATAGAAATTCTCAGGTAACTTTTTTTATTAACTAAAATCTTGTGATTCTTTTTTATTTTTCGTAATTTTATTCAATTGAATTTTCATAACAGGATAATAGCAACAGTGTGCCATCAATAGACGACTGCAGTTCAGAAAGCTTACGTTTAGATAATGCATCAAACAGAGCAGCAGCTGATGCGCCAAACAAATTTAGTTCAGCCGAGCTGAACCAAGAATCTCGAAGTTCACCGTTGCAACAAAATCAATCTATAGTGCCAATTATAAGCATAGAAGCAGCCTTGGATCCACTTCGAGAAGACGTTGATCTTTACTCCGGGTCACGTATACAGAGCAAAGGAAGCAAAAAATGGCTTGGTAAATGGCTTTTGTTATCGCATTTTATTGAACAGTTACAATTAGACCAAAATCAGTTGAATTAAAATGTTGATACGATTGTCTTATTTAGGTGAATTTAATCCACCTCCAAATCCGGAACTTCCAAGTGCCTCAACCGATCTCTATGAATTTGAAGAGGAACGCAAAGAACTGAACGAAAAAAGTCTAACTTCGCAAGTCATAATCGATGAGACGAAACTAAGTATGAGTGTATATCGCAGACCGGAAAGCACGAGTGCAAGTTTGTTAGTTGAAGCAGCACTGGACGCAGCTGAACGCGAGATCGGAGCTGTCTCCAGTCCAATTCTTGAAGTGACCGATCGTGATACCCACTTATACCCAATTTCAAATCAACTGCAGTCTCCGATACACTCAAGGTCGCCAGAACCACATTTAGATTCTTACATCCAACAGCAGGACGATCTGATGTCGCCTGCACCCACGCCTGACAATCGTCATTCGCCTCCTAGTCATTTGCACATGGATTACCATCTGCATCGTCCTTTGGAATACATCAGCACCTCAAGAACGCACAATATCGAACAGTATTTGCATCATGAGGACATCCAGAGGGTGTCTTCACCAAACGGCTACATTCATGTACAACAGGATGAATTAGGCTCGCCTTCTGCGACGCCCAATCCACGTTATCAAGATTTACATCATCATCATCATCCGGTAAATGAAAATTTATTAATCAAATAACATGAACAAAAAAATGATAGCTGAAAATTGATTTACTCTTCTCCAGGTATCAACGGACAATTTATCAAGCGACGAAGGTGACTCAGTAGCTCAAAACCTTTGCTTATCTGTAAAAGAAAAGTCACTACAGTTGGATCTCTCCAGTTCTTACAAGTATGATTCCCTCGAGTCCGAATTTAATCGCGAACGTGGCAACTTCGAGACCCTAGTTTTGAACTCAAATGAGCTCCAGGGCCTGGATATGTCAGCTCGCAGTTATCACGGCTTTGCCTCTCAATCACAGAACCGCTACCATCACATTTATGAGATGTCCGAGCGACAAACTGTAGACCTTAGCAGGACCGGTGGTTATTCCATACCCTCGCCGCCTCCACCACCACCACCACCATATCCCCACGGCGACGTTCTCCGAGTTGTGAGTCTCGATCTTACGCCCGGAGGCAGGCATACGGTCGACCTGAGTTTGTCAAGGACACATCACCTGCACTCCTCTGGCAGCAGGATACTTGCAAGCCCACCGCAACCAACGAGCTCTGCGACTCCGCACATCGTACCTGAAGTCTTAGAGGGCCGAATTATGTCACCACCCCCACCTCCTTTGCCAGGATACAACCCCACTTATCCTGTTAGTCCTGCACCCTATCATCCTCCTCGATCTGGGTACCATCATTACTCAGGTTATTATTAGATTCAGGTCACAAAACTGAGATCGAAATGGGTTCTCGGATAGAAAGAAACTATGAAAAAGGCATGTCTAATTAACTCTGTAAATGATTAAATTCACATTACAAACAATAGATTGAAATTAAGCAATTTAGAAATACAAACCAATTTGTAGGTTTTTATTTTTATTATAACTTTTGACGAATTTAGAATATTTAAGAAAAATTGTTTTAAAAGAATTGACACGTTACAGTTTTGTCGGAAACTGTAATCCGACATGAAGTACTATTATTACAAACATACTTTCATTTTTATCTTATATTAGTTGAATAAAATTCAACTTTGAAAGTTAATGATATGTGCCTTTTGAATGGCTTTATTAACAACCTGGATGAGAAATATAATTGTTAATTGAATATAAAATTACCATGGTGCGTAATTGAAATTTTTATTTTATATTAAAATCGATTTTTTGCAGTTTTATCTTTTTTGTGGATATTTGATTTGTACAAATTTGTTTAATAATTGTTGAAATATTTACTTTTTTATCCAGTTTTTTTTTCTAGTGAGATTTAAATTTTATTTTTTCTTACATAGTTGTTTAATATATAAGTTTTTTTACCATCGGTAGAGATTAAAAAATGTTGGAAAAATTATTTGTAATTCAATCAAAAAAATGTTCAAATAATGTTAAGCACAATATATCACAAAAATGAAACAAAAATATCTTTCGCATTAGAAAATCAAAAGATTAATCTCAAAATTTTTTATACCAGTAGAAATGAAATATTCTTAGATCGTCACGAACAAAAATAAATAGTTGTAATTTTGAATGACAATTAAATCCAAAGTACAGTGAAAGTGTAAACATTGTATAATAATTCCGACGTAACTTTTAATGAACATTTCTCGCAGGGCACTTTCTGACCTAAATCTTATCCTTTTCACTAATTGTTTTTTATTATTATTCGTGAGAAATTTTGATTGCAATTATAAAACGTTTAACTCACTCGGTTATAACAGAAGTAAGAATTTCATATGCAAGGATAGTGCATAATGATATATGCAAATCGCACAATAATTAAAAACTTTATTGGACAAAATTAATTTGATGTGATAATTAGTTTTAGAAACTAATGATTTTTTGGTACAAAAATTATTGTGCGATTTAAACGTTCATAAAACGAAATGTGTATTAAAAGTACAGTGTATTTTATACGTATTTATCAAATTAGACTTGAATTTTGCATGATGCAGAAAAAGTAATAGATTTTTTCGTATACGATGTATCTAATTTTGACTCATGTCAAAACAGGGAGGGTGCAATACACAAAGACAAAAACTAAGAGTAAGACAAGATGTATTGTATTTTGAAATTGAAAGTCGTATTTTGAAAACAATTTGTAAAGGATAATCAAGTGAAAATCAAATTCATAGAGTTTTAAACTCGACGCATCACGTGTGATCTTTCGCATCATAATGATTTCGATACTTATAAAGAAATATTTTTATCACAATCCTCCGAATGTACTCCTTATTTATTTATTATATATATTTATTTTTATTTTACAAAATATTTATTTAAGAATTTTTAATTTTATAATGATATTTCGTTATGATTCAAGAAAATTAACTGCTGAAAATTGTATCCTTGCGTTCGAATATATATAAATATATATATATATATATATGTGATATGTATGTTGATAAATTGTTACTTAGCCTGTAGCCTATATTCTTCTATTTCGAGTATGTATAATCAGTCGAATACTCCATGCATATAATTCGCGTCTTAAATAGTACTAAGATTAATTCCTGGATAGTCAAAAGTTTGTCACTTATCAATTTTTAAGGAAATTAAAAGAAAATAGAAAAATCAAAAATACTTTTTCAAAAATTGCAAAATTGAACAAATAATTTGGACAATCCAGGAAGCAAATAGCCATTAAAAGTAATGAACTCTGAATGCCTAACAGTAGTTTTAATGATGTATCGGCGCAGGAATATAAAATGTCTTTTCTAGTCACGATTATTATATAAGATTACTTCACGAAATATTATATTATCGCACGAGTGTACATTTTACAAATGAGTTTTGGGATGACGACATTAGTTTAATTAATTGCGAAGCAACAAAAAATCATTGAACTTTGCACTTTGTCAAACATTGCACATAATTTTGCCATTTCTCATCCAATAGCATACCAAAGAACACACGACTTTTGTGCCAAAATGTCATTCCCATTACTACAATATTCTTCGAGCATTGATCTTCCTATTTTATTTCTCCATACAATAAATAATAACCAATCAGCCATTTCATAGTTCCGCTCAAACGTTCAACATTTTGGATTTCATTTATTTTTAGTACGTACAATTTGTAGATGTAATTACATTTCTAAGTGTGATATTGTCATTCATTTAAGGCTGCGTGTGTGTAAGCCAAAAAAACTTTGGACAACAATTTTTTTAATATCAAATTTCGATTGGGGGTTGCTTGCGGATATAAGCTCAGTGGACAGTGAAAAAACGAATATAAAATGAATGCGGAAAAAATTAATATTATTGGACTCAAATAATAAATACTAGTAATAAAGGAGAATATTTATGAGTACAAATCGCGCCGGCACAGAATATATTTGTATCAGGTTTACTAATTGTAAGACTTAGTATCGTAAAGAGACCAAATTATATCTCATGAAAATGCGTGTTTTATTTATCAAGCTTATTCCTAAATTTATATTCTACAGTATATTTGGCTCAATTAATTTGAGTTCACAGTTGAAATTAATTATTGGCTGTACTTTAAGTCATTAATAACTTGATTTCTTTTTTTTGTTTTTTCTTTGTTTAATATTGGACTAAATTAATTGGTAATAATTGAACTTTGAATTCAACCACCTGTGACATATATTAGTTACATCCAATGATGTATTTTACTATATATACACAACATTTCTTAATAAGATATTATTTTTTTCATTACGATTACGTTTCATATTATTTATCATATTATTTTCAATAGTTTTTAGTTAATTGGCAATATGTTAAGTTTGATTTTTAAAAGAATAAGGAAATTAATTCAAGAATAATAATGAATAACCGGAAAAAAACGAAAAATTCAAATTAGTTTTCCATTATGTAAAACTTATTCTCAACTAAACGTATACAATATGAATATTCATTATTTCAAAGTTTGCTTTTGGGGTACATTTTTTTGGAGTCTGTTCTTTAGGGATACAAATGATCTAGATCTGATATTTTTTGCTCTTGTTCAATTTATTTAATTTATAAAAAAAAATTGCAAAAATAATTTTTGTTATCAGTTTTTGTTTTTGCCGGTAAGTTGTAAATAATACTAACGTAGTTATACATGAATTACATAATGCAAAATTAAATGTAACATTGAAATATCAAATTGCTAAATTGCAATAATACTAAATGAGAAAACTTGACCATTTCATACATAGGAGAAAGTAGCTGATGCTAGTAACCTACTAATGCTAAGAATATGGAAAGGAAAATCAGACCTTGATGATTCTAGATGGGAAATTTCAGTCAATAAATATTTTGATATTTTGTTTCTTGAAAATAATTAAAATATATCAGCTTTAGGCATAGTATAAATATATAATTGTGAAATTATAAAACAGATACTGTGTCCTTTTTTATTGTTTTATTGGAGATAGTTGAAATTTGTTAAAAAATTATTTATAAATTTATTTATTAATAAATTTGCTCATACATTATAGTTGAATTAATTATACTGATTTATAATTCGTTTGTAGTTTTCCAATGGATTTTGTTTCATATTCAAAAGAAGGATATATTTTAGAGATGATGGATAAGGAAACTGGGATAAAAGCGAATGAGAACCACTGGCAGAATAGGAGTCTCGTTGGGACGCTGCTCTGAGCCTGCAACATTTTGAGCACTTTCACAGTCGCTTTCTGACTGCGCAAGGAACAAGGTCTATGTTAAAAGATACACGTGACTGTATAACAAAATGATATTTGTGTTGGGCTCAGCGCTCACACTGGCAGCGTCGTTTTTCGTTTTACTGCGTACGAAAAAGGGCCAGCATGCGATCAAAACTGGCCTTTACGATCTCATGTACAATGTTCTCGCTGTCAAAGAAATCTTGTACGACTACATGTTTATTTACCAAAACAAAACAGGTGAGTTTGACATCTGCTTTCTGTCAACAAAACGTCAGCAGCTCATAGTATTTTCATTTCATTTTTTGTAATGTTGATAACCCTTTTTCTTTCAATAGTCTTTTTCTGTGACGTTTCGGTGATTTTGTCAAATAAATATAACTGCGTTTGACACGTTTTAAAGGGTACAGCTTTGATGATTACATCTCTGATTGCTTAACTTTAAGCAGAGTTTGTTAAATAAATAAACTAGGTCTTTTGATTTGATTTTCATGAGATTACGTGAAGAGATTTGAGAGAGTGAATTAATTTTGTATCGATTTCAGTCCACCTCATTAATTTATTATGCATGTTGTTTGAATTCAGAAACATTTATTCATTCATGATTCAATTTTAATATTTTAATTTAAAAAGGTGAAATTGGAAAAATATTAATTATTAGATTTAATGATTAAATCAAGAAATTGGTTTGGAAATTAAAAAAGTAATCGTTGATATTTTCAGATTTGCCAAACATGACTGGAAAAGTTGCAATTGTAACCGGGGGATCACGAGGGATTGGAACAGTTGTTGTCAAGATGTTGTTACAGTGTGGAGCAGATGTTATAATAGGTGAAACAAAATAAGTCATTCTAGAAAATAATTATTTATTATTGTAAGACAATGGAACCAGTTGGGGAACAGTGTATACCTGTAGTTAAACACGAAATTTATCAAACAAATAAAAGGTTTTATGAATTAAAATATTTTTGAATTCAACATTCAGTGAAATATAACCGTGTTTAACCACAGGTACGTCGTGTTTCCACCACTGTTTCCTTTACCTTACCTCTTTAATTTATTACACTGGCTGAAGTCTGGTTTCTTCTTTATATTTTTTCCGCTTATGTCAGTGATTCTTTTTTTATTGAACAATAAATCCCACTTTCTCAAGAGTTTAAAATGCATGCGAAAATTGAATCTATTGTGTTGTTAAAAATACTTATCAAAAGAAATCTTAAGCTTGTAATTTTTTTTCATTCAAAATGTTTGCATTCACGATCGAATTTAATTATCATTTTGCCGAAATATTCGCTTATCTGATGTTGAATACATATTTTTAACTATTTTTGTGTACATTGTTTCATAAAATCAATGTCTCATTAAAGAGACACGTAAATGTTAAAGTCACTTCTCTCCCATGTTAGTCATACCGATCAATAAAAAATTTTAACATTCCTTTATTTTAGCATGTCGAAATGAAACTGCTGGTGAAAAACTTGTGAAAGAAATTCGTGCTTCTGGAGTGACAACAGGTAGCACCAGAGTTCTTCCATTGGACAATTCAAGCTTTGACTCAACAAGAAATTTCGTGACTGAAGTCAAGAAATACTACGATAAAGTTGATGTCCTCATAAATAATGGTAATCACGTTTTTGTTCCCTCTTATTCATAATAAAGTTTTAGTCTGCACGCACTGGCAGAATTTCTCCAGGGATTAACAGTGACATCATATACGTAAATCCCCAAAGGAACTCTGTACTCACCTTAGCTATCATTAGATCAATTAATTTTAATTACATTGTTTTTAAAAACAACTCAAATCACTTCAATATATATACTATATACAAATTATTTAAAAAAAAAAAAAAAAAAAAAAAAAAAAAAAAAAAAAAAAACTGATATTCGGAATTCGCTTTTTCATCTTATATTTTTTACTCACTATCTAATTATTTTTCAGCTGGAATAATGTTCTCTCCTTATAATGAAACAAGAGATGGCTTCGAGGCACAGTGGGAGGTGAATTATTTGTCACATTTTTTATTGACATCGTTGTTGATGCCACTATTGAAAGCCGCAGGCACGAAAGATGAATATGCGAGAATTGTAAATGTTTCATCCTGTGCTCATCTTTTGGGCAATATTGACTTTGACGACATCAATCAAAAGTAAGTCGTAACAAAAAATGTAAATGTATTCATGCTAATTTATATGTAATAGAAAATAATTTTAAGTGTATCATTATTATTTATGAATTCCATGTTTTTTACAGAAAAAATTTCATAACTAGCATAGCTTATGCACAAAGCAAACTGGCACAAACAATGTTTACAAAAACGTTGCAAGAACAATTTGTTGAGAGAAAGTTGAACATTACCACAACTTCTGTCCATCCTGGAGTGGTGAATACTGATTTGTTTGACACCACCTGGTTGAAGCATGTTAGATGGGTCATCAGATGGTTGTTCAAGGTAGTGTAATGAAAAGTAACAAAACTCTTTCTGAAAGCAAATAATTTAATTTAAAAAATAACAAACAATTATTAACAAAAATGTCTAATAAAATTATTATAATTTTGTTCTTTTTAGACTTCGGCTCAAGGAGCAATTCCGATAGTATTTGCAGCTGTAAATAAATCAGTGCAAAATAATTCAATGGTTTATATCAACAACTGCGTGGAGTTCCCAGTGAATCCACTGGTTTATGACACTGCGATCCGAAAACGTCTCTTCGAGTTGTCATTGAAACAAGTTCAGATCAAAGATTTCTTCGAGGGTAGATAACTTCAAACCATCAATATCAGAACTTGTAAATACGATGAAATAAGTGTGACAAGTTAATTTATTTTCCGTGTTTTAGCTTATGATTTTTTTATGATGAACCACTGAGGTGCTATAATTTATTGTGCTTAAAAAATGTACACAAATAAAAGTGTTTCCCTAAAAAAGGCACTCTGTATAGAAATGATTATACTTTGTTACTATGCTGTGCCTTTTTCTGGAAATGAATTGTTGTATCTTACACAAGATTTTTAATACTTTATATTCTGTGCAAAAAAAAAAAATAAATTATTTTGATTAATGATAAGGTTTTTTTCAATGAAATACTCAATAAGAACATAATATTGCAGTTAACTACTTTAATTTTGAATGAAAAAAATTCAACGATGACCAAATGAAATTAAAAAGATTTTGCACAATTTAATCATATTTATAAAATTAATTTATCAATACATGAGAAAAGTAAGAATATGATCATACTCGATTTTTCTAAACTAAATACAATGCCAGCTTATATTGATTTGGATTTGAAAAACTAATTGAATAAATGAATTAAATAAATATTATAGTTTGGGATAACTTTCATGATAGTTTCACAATGATCCGACTCCGTCACATGTAAAGCACATTTCTATTACAAAAAATATAAAGAAAAAAATATTCAGCAGTCTTGAGGAAGCTCTTGGAGCTTTGTTGTAGCCACTTATGTACAATTCCATGATCTGAAAACAAGGCTTATCAGAAGCGAAATCCTTGAATATTGGAATCATCAGCTAATTTGAACTGTAACTGGCCAGTCTCGCCATCAGTATTTGTGACAGTAGGTGCCAAATTTTCATCGATGCCCTATGGACAAAATTAAAAACATAAAAAATGTATTATATTAACACAGTTTTACTTATCAATTGTACATTGCACGAAAACTCTTTTACATACCTCTCCAGATGAAAAGAATGTATCAATCATCGCGACAGCTTTCTGATAAATCAGATGGTTTTCATGGTGCTGTAGATGTTCAATTTTGTCCAGGCCTTCACACTCTTCAATCATCAGAGCCACCGTATCAAGTTCACCTTTTTGTTCTGCGATTTTCAAAATATTTGTTAGAGTATCCATCACAACGACTATGACTTGGCTGTCTGGACTATCCAAAAGTTCACACAGAGGTGTGAAAACGCCCGACTGAACGAGGTGCGCAATTTGTTCAACGGAACCTCCCGTTGTGATATTCATAATTGCATACGCAGCTTCCTTGCTGGATTTTGGATCACCCTGTAAAAAAATTGAATTCAATGACAAGAAATAATTAGAAAAAATTAAAAAAAGGCTCGTAATAATTTGTGAATATTTTTTCAAATCACACGCACATTATGCATGACATTAAGCAGAGGTGTGATCAATCCAGCATCAATGACAGATTGAATCTGCATCTTGTTTCCAGCAGTGATGTTGCTAATAGTCCAGGCCGATTCTTTGACGAGATTGCGTCTATCGTGTAGCAAGAGGTTCTTTAAATGTTTGAGCGCGCCACAGCTGATGACAGTATCAGTTTGAGTGTCTGTGCCTGTAACTATGTTCCCGATAGCTCGTAATACTGGTGTCAAAATGGATGGATCAGTACTCTCTAATTTTTTGACTAAATGAGGAACAATATTTGCTTCGATACACATCTGGATCTTTTCATTTGTACCATCGGTGATGTAAGACCAGGACCAACAGGCGTCAGCTAAACAAATCATTCTATTTAATTTTCAGTTTTATATAAAAATAATCATCAATTATCTTAAATTACCAATGACATCTTTTTCCTCGCACATCAGCAGTTCTTTCAGGAGCTTCAGGGCAGGTTTGATCCTTTCTATCTTGTCAGAATCTTTGCATCGACAAAGGTTTGAGATAGTCCAGACGGTGTTCTTGATTAATGACAACTGTACAAAATAATTTAAAAAAAAAAGGATATTTTTTTGTCCAGAAATAAAAAAGAATTAATTATATATAAATTATAACGTTTATACCGTAGCATCAGCGTTGCACAATCTGACCAGAGATGGCATAGGGTTAAGATCAAAAATCGCATTTCTTCCTTCAGGACCATCACCAGCGATGTTTCCCAAAGCCCAGACTGCTTGCTCGATGACATTCATGTGGTTAGATTCCAACAATTTGATCAACGCTGGCACAGCTCCGCTATCGATGACTACTTTAGTTTGTTGCTTGGTTCCAGATGCAATATTTGTCAACACCCAAGCTGCTTCGAACTGAAGGCTCGGTCTGAAATTCAAAACACAAATTATTATTATTCATTTTGATTCAAAGATTCTAATAGAAAGTTGTAAACAATAAATTGTACCTATTCATATCTGTCAAATATTCAATGCACATTGGCACTATTCCCTTTTTGACCATAATATCAATTGGAGGATTATGATGTCGGCTCAAAACTTTGCGACATGATTGTACTGCTTCCAAAACAACGTCAGGGTAATTCGACTTCATTTTGGTGACCATCTCATCCAAGTTCATCACAATTTCATCTTTTCTTGGAGTATCATGAAACTGTTCCAAGTTGATGTTTCGACGCTTCAGAAGCTGATCATCTTTTTTCATTTTGCGTAGCTCTATTGTCGTCTCCGATCTTTTACGACGAGACTCCTGTAAATAATGTGCATTTGTTTACAACCGTCAGTACATTGTTATTCAACTGAAAAATTCTTGTTGAAATGAAAATAATATACTCACTTCGAGTCGGCTGTTATTTTTAAATTTGGACAAACGGCTGAACTGATCGGCTGCAGGCATTTTGGCTGAAAAAGAATAATTTTCAGTTTTACATATATATACAAATGTGTTATTAATTTGAATTATATTTTTTCTAATTATACACAATTGAGTTGTAAAATTGTTGTCGAGCAAAGAAGTATCAAACTAGTTTCAAACATCAAATTATGTTGACTAAATTTTGATTTTTGCGACTGTTTGTTTTGACACATAATATTTAAGGTCATGAGAATTCACTTTTGGTTGCGCGGATTTTGTATTTTGTAATATTCCGATTATGAATTTGTACGACTCTTGATAGAATATCATTTCTCAAAATCAAACAAGTTTTTTTTTACAATTTTAATGATTTAATATTATTGAATTAAAATAACTATTGTTCAAATTTTTACTGCTTTTTACTGGGCTGTCAATAAAACATCTATTTAAAAAATAACAATTGAAAAATATTAAATTAATGCTAAGAGTTTTTGATTATCAATTTTTCTTCTCTTATTTTTGTATACAAGAACTTACCTCTCTTAATAAAAAACTGGTAGGTGTTTAAAAACAATAAAACGATCAGAATTTTGATCAAAGTAATGTGTTAGTACTACTTCTGTTGAAGTGATCAAGTCAATAGTCAACGGATCTTTAAAATTGAAACACGTGAACGAACCTGTTAAATTTCGTATTTCTTTCGGCAACGTTCGCGCCGAATCGTTTTATCATTCGTGATGATTCGCAAAAACATACCAATGGTTGTGTGTGTAATGTGATGTAAAATTTCAAAATAGATGAAATAAAAGAAAAGCCAAAGCAATCTGTATGAGTTTTAAATTGAACTATGATAATTGCATAGTTTAATTGGTGTAACAAAATTATTTAAAGATAGATTAACAGTTTAATTTTGTTAGCTGATGACAGTTTTGTTCGTCTTGTCAACGTGCTGAAGTGAGACAATCATCGATATTTGTGTGCGTTTTATTTCAAATTGTGTTTTTCGAGTGGAACCGTGGGGATCCCAACTTCTAAAAATGATTTACAATTTTACATGATAACAACAAGTATATTTAAAGTCATCATAATATTTAGTGCTATAATAATAATTATTATTTTTTGTTGCATGCAGATCTCAGGTTGGCAACCGTGGATTCATTTAGCCAACCCTACTGCAAACTTTTCTTCTCTCTTGGCGGCAAAACGTTAAACAAGAACAACAAACTTGGGTGAAAAAAGAAAAAAAAAAAATAAGGGAACAAAACAAAATAAATGAACTAAAAGTATACACGTCAAAAGAGTTAATTCGTGCCCTTCCTCCCACACTCATTGAGAAGTCAGCAATCGCACAGAAGTGTAAAGTGGTGCAGATAGAGACCTTGGTTACAAAAATAACAAAGCGCCCTCGCATCGTAACAGTCTGTCTTTGTTGGTACGTTCGAAAAATGATGTACGCGCTGTGAGACAGAGAGAGAAAGAGAGTACACGATTAACGTGATTAATGGAGCAGTCAGCTGTCGTCAGCTGCCGTTGTCGGAAGACTTGTTAACCAACAAAGCGTGGCTTCAGTGGCCAGCACAAAGTCCGCCGACGAAGAAGCTTGGTCCGATCGCGCTAGGTTGCTCGTCACTAGTCACAAGGTGCGTTTTCGCTAGTCCGCCGCCAATATGAGTCATCTCTGCTGACGGCGATCTCGTCCGCGCGTCATCGCCAGTTCGTGTCCGTCCATCCGTCTCGTCGTTTGCAATCGTTTCGTCTCTTCGTTCTGTGTGGTGCCACAGTTCATGATCCGCCACGCAAATCCTTAAAATAAACAATGCTGAAGGAAAGCGAAAGTGGCACAACCGCCTGCAATGCAGTCCCGAGACCTCGACGACTCTTCCCCAGGTTCTCACTTAGAAGGTTACTTTACTCAAGCCCAATTATCGCCAGAAGAATATCCAGACAACCCACCAGCAGAAATAACAAAGGTCTGTATAATTATCCATCTTTTGTTTATATTTTAATAACAATCATGACAAATATTAAGACTACAGCGCAAAAACATGACTCACATTTTTACTCTGCTTTAACAAGAGTTGCAGTGACGAAATCAAATGAAATAATTTTCATTAAACAATTGTAACGTATGAAAAGTAATCGTTATTGTATTGCGATAAAATGAAATTTTATGTTATTATACTTTACGTTCAAGTGTGCATACAATACATTTTAAATTTGGTAGGCAAATTATATGCAAGATCACATTGATCATTCAAACCGCATCTCAGGGCAATTGTTTATTTGTCGTTTCTTTTTCATTTCTTTCGAACGAAATTTGTCAACTCAATGACATTTTCTTATGATTTTAGGTTCCTGCAAACAGAGTTGATTTATTGCCAGCGAAACAATCTCAAATCATTTTATTTTATCTCGGCCATCAATATTGACAAGTGTGTTTTTCTCAGCTGACTAATTGTCGTTGGTTATTTTAATTGGCGATTTCGTTTTTGCTATTATTATTATTATTTTTTTTTCTTATAGTATGTGGAAAAATTTATGTTAAGGCAATGTGCACGATAAACAAAAGCCAAGTAAGGTCATTGTAAACATCACACGTCAACTTGTTTTATATACTTATGTTTGTGCATTTCGATATCAATCAAATTTTTAGTCAATGATGATCAATTAATTTGTTCATCAAAACACATTTTTTTGATTATATAAAAGTGTCGAAACAAAATTGCAACCTTGATATTCGATTGAAAGGATAAAATAATTAAGTTAAGACAATTTTCTTAAAACGTGAATATTTCAATGGGAAAAGAAAAGTGATAACTTTCAAACGAGACTTGACAGATTTGATTTCCACTTCCCCTCGTCTATTTATAAGTAAACAAAAAGCATTAACGCTGATTAGTAAATGAGTATTAATTAACATAACATGATATGTCTCTCATATATAAATTTTTCCCTCTTTTCTTATAGGCATTATTGTAATCACTTATGTAACCGAAGAAATATCAACTTTCATGTTACGACGTCCAGAAAGTATTTTGCTTGAACGTGAAATAAATTTTATAGTTAGTTTGATGCAATAACGAAAATTTTCAATACAGTTTTTAATTTCACTTGTGTGTAAAAACAGCTTTTTTAATTCCACATTTCAGTTGATTAATGGTCTTAAATATCAACCGCCGTGTTCTTGCATAATTCAAACAAACCATTTGACAATGGTACGCCTGGCAAACAAAATGCACTGTTCCTGTTTCCAATTGCAAAAGGTTTTCACATTGTTCGTAACCATGTGACACTTTATCGGCTGTTTGCGTCACACGTGACATCTCTGAAAACATCACTTTTTTATTTTAAAATAATATATAATAATGTCGTATAATATAATAAAATAAAAATAATAATATTCTTTTTTATTTCAATTTCAATAAATAAAAATTTGTCATTACTGTATTATTGTTGCAAAACAAATTGATTCCAATTTTTCATGATCATAGTAATTGGAAAATTTAAATACTAATTAACCCTGCATCGATTATGTAAGGCCGATTATACGATTATACGCATTTGCATTTTAATTGTTGGAATTCCAAAAAGTTATCGGAAACACGATACCGAAAATTGATTGTTAAATGATATTTGTCTGGGACTGTATTAAGCGCTGGGAAATTCATTTTGTCAAGAAATAAATTTACAAAAACTGTAACTTATTGATATGGATTATAATTTCACTTCAATAGTGCATATTTCAAATTTTTTACATCACTCTGTAAACAAATTTATTTGATCGATGAATAATGGAAGAATCTATTTGTGAGAATGCAGAGAACTGATTTGTGTTTCAGTTCAACGCTGTGACAAATTTATTTATTTTTTAATTTAGTACTTCAAATTGATTTTTGTTTGAATTTGTAAAAATAAATTGGTACGAAATATTCGATTACTTGTCATCAAAATAATACCGAAAGTTGAAACGAACTTCACAGTCGATTGCATGATGAATAAATTATCATTTTTAGCGCTTTCGCAAAGTAAGTAAAAGTATTGACTGAAATGAGACAAAGATAAAAAAAAGTAAGAACAAAAATGTAGAAAGGGTGTTTCTATTTAAAATGTCTCTTCGATTTTTGTTGTACTTCATGAACGACAGACTTGTCTCCTGACTAAATAAATATCTTATGAATAATCAGTTGATATCCGAATTTCTTGGTGACTCATATCTCATGAAATATTCTTTTTTAATTTCAACTTTGATCTGATTATACCATTTTTAATTGTAACTTGAAATATTGTTTGACTTTGTAACTGGATTGAATATATTAATATAAATTAATTTGGTTGTTTTATGTTGTAGACAAGGATACGAATAAAGATGTCGAAAAGGGAGAGACAAAAGCTAACAATGGATCGAGTCATTTTCAATTTCACAACGACTTACAACGTGCCTCAAGTAAAGGCTCAGTACTCTCAACTGCGGGCAAAGTAATGAACTATTTTGTTTGTTTTTCTTTTAAATGCAAAAATATCAATGTTGAACAAAACCTGACACAATCACTTTGAAAGCTCTTGTTAACATTTTGCAATTGTATTTGCAGAGCAGCGAGAACGGAGCATTGGAATGCCCTCTCTGTCTGGCTGAATTACCAATGGAGTTATTTCCAATAATCCAGTCGTGTCACCATCGCAGTTGTTACGACTGCTTCCAGCAATATTTGAAAGTCGAAATTTCGGAATCTCGAGTGAACATAGCTTGCCCAGCTTGCTCGGAACCTCTTCATCCAAATGGTGAGACACAATTTGTATTCTAATCATGTTCAAACAAATATTTCCAACGTTGAATTTATAAAACGAACAAAAAAAAATTAAATTCCCAATTTTGGAAAGTTTGATTATTAATCAAGATAAAAAATAATTGAGAGAAATCTTCTTTTGAATGCATTTCGATTAAATTAAATATCAATGTTTATTCATGAACTAACATTTTCAGATATTCGTATGATATTAAACGATCAAGTTCAACTGGAAAAATACGAAGATTTCATGGTGCGACGAGTTTTGGCTGTGGAACCGGACGCACGGTGGTGTCCAGCTCCTGATTGTAGTTTTGCCGTTATAGCAGCAGGCTGTGCTTCTTGTCCGAAATTGCGCTGCGAAAGGCCCGGCTGCGATTCTTATTTCTGTTATCATTGCAAGGCACGATGGCACCCGAACCAAACTTGCGATGCTGCCCGAGCTCAACGCTCGCAATATTACGATCGTAGCTCGTCGCTGAGTTTCAGTCAAAATGACTCAATACATCGTACGTTACAAATTATTAAAATATTTTATTGTATATAATTCTTATATGGACTTTATGATCTACGAAGTAATTTTTTATGCAATGTGTTATTTTTATTAATGGCATTTTGAGAATGTTTCGAAACATAGATCAGAAAACGCTCGCTAGACTCACTACATTAAGTCTCGTCTATTTTGAGCAAATAAACAGTTTAAATAAGTCATTTACGGTTCAACCAAATTGAAACACAATAAAGATAGACATATTTTGTTCACACATCTGATAAATTTTTGTTATTCAATTTTTTAGGTGATGACATCAAACCTTGCCCAAGGTGTCAAGTTCTTATTGTCAAAATGAACGATGGCAGTTGCAATCACATGACTTGCTCTGTTTGTACGGCTGAGTTTTGTTGGCTATGCATGAAAGAAATAAGTGACCTCCATTATCTGAGGTAATTGCAGTCGTGGACTAGAAAAAAAAAAACCTTTTTATACAAAAATTAAAACATTTTGATCTGATGTATTGAATATTTTGATACACTTTTAGTCCTTCTGGGTGTACATTTTGGGGAAAGAAGCCATGGTCGAGAAAGAAGAAGATTCTGTGGCAACTCGGCACTCTGGTCGGAGCACCGGTGGGGATCGGCCTTGTAGCTGGCATCGCAGTTCCTGCGATGATAATAGGTATCAATAATAGAAATTGTTACGCCATTATTTCGCAATTCGCCAATCAAAACCATGCTGAATTCAAGTCGTGCACTTGACATGATGAATGAAATCCAATCTTGGTTTAAAATCAAACACACTGTCTTAAAAGCCGTCTTATTAATATTCATAACTTTGTCATTCATACAACCATTCAAATAATGTGAATTATTTATATTTGTTTTATTTGTATGAAGTTAAATCTCTAAAATTATAAACTAATATTTTTGTCTTACATTATATAATATTTATTATTTCATAGTAAACGAAAGTGTTAAAAATATTTACAAAAAACGCTCGGTCCTTCTAATTTTAAATAAGATAGATAAGATTATGCTAATTTTACATTATAAAAAAGTTAAAAAATTGACAGCATGCGGCCAAATTTATAAATGTCTTTGTATTACAGGAATTCCTGTCTGGGTGGGACGGAAGTTGTACATGCGTTATGAAACGGCGAATAAACACAAAAGGAACGCCTTCATCGCGGGAGGAGTGACTGCATCGGTGAGTTCAGAAAACGCTCCACGAGGGCATTTCATGCCCCGCGGAACATTTAATCCGCGCGTTCCCTTTCTCAAATCACTCGTTATTTTTGCTTGGACTCGGTCCTGCTGACAGATCGATGCTCAGGCTCACTTTAAACCAAGCCTCTGAATAATGTTCCATTTTTTAGTCATATATTTTATGCGGGTGTACATTTTTGTGTATTATTTTTGGATTGATCAAACTGATTTTCTTTTCATAATAAAAAGATTAATTGGAGTTTGCAAAACCACGAGTTTGCATTACGTTAGAAGTACAATGTAGCCTTATGTCACTCAACTAATGAGACACGGCATTATTATGTCCAATGGCAGAGAAATCGCGGTCATAAAATTGTCCGCGGTTGGCATATAACGGGGAAATTGAAAACACAGCTCTTACGATTTTCAACGTTTATTTCATTCGCTTAATTAATGTTTCATGAAATCTTATGTAATTAAAATTTATACATTTTGTAGGTATACTTTCTTTGTGGGATGTTCGTCGAGTTTTCGTTTTCGGTCCTTTGGCGATCGAGGGACTCAGTGCTTTAACCATTAATGGTCACAAGAAAGCTTGTAGGCTTTTGTACATGTACTTGCTTTTTCATGACATCATCTAAAACTCTCAATGACATAATCGCAAACTCTTATTGTTGCCCGCAATTTCTAAAATTATTCCATTCAGAATCTCGTTTGGTTGAGAGATATTTTTGCGCCTAGTTTATTAGCATTCGAGTACCAGTGCAAAACGATATACATACACTTACGCAACGCACGTTTTTACATTCCGAAAGTTAAGTGCTTGAAATTTGACGGAATGATAAATCAACTTTCAAAGTTACTGTGGCACTTTCACGGAGGATTTTCGAAGACTGTCGACTTAGTACTGAATTTGTACAAATATATTTTGGCCAATTTAAAGACGGCTATAAAAATAATCCGATGTCATCCAGTTGGTGTTCATATGAATATTCGACAAATTGATACGAAACTTAATTAATCACTTTTGTAGATTAATTATACCATGAATAACTATTTTCTTAGTTTCATAAAAAAAGGCTAATTTGAGCAATTTATAATCTTAACTTCGTATTAAAAGAAAAAATGTCAAGATCAACGTTGACTCTTTCCAGTTGAAATTAATACAACTCGTATAATTTTGAACTGAATGTTTTAAAAATACATGCCTGGTTTATTGAGATTGTACGGAAAAATAGTTGCCAACAATCTCATAAGATTTTAATTGTCACGCTATAGATTATGCCATTGACGTGTACAATTGTGTTTAATCGTCGCAGCAAAAGTTATAAGCTTGGTATAAATAGATGCCCGTACACCTAGATTAGATGTTACAGATCTAATGGAAATATCGTATGCGCCGGACCGGTCAACTACCGTCTATAAATTACTTTCTTCAGAATTTGTTTGTCACAGCGGAGGAACGCAAATGTTTGGAATAAAGAAAAATTGGTTCAAATTCAAGAGCTACAGTAAAATTGACAAACTTGTCGAAATAAATGAAATTGAAAGACGTATTTGAAAAGTACATTGACAGTCGTTTGGTGTGCAATGAAACCATTTATTTATATATCAAAATCATCGAGCATAGAACAAAAAGTCTTTGGATACGCAAGTCTTAGTATCGGTGTATACATCATTGTATTTATTTGTCGTTATATATATATATAGGTATCTATATATATATACAAACGGTAATCACAAGATAAAACGTTTAGAATTACAATAACAATTCCGTCGACAATGAAAAATTGAGATGAAACGTGAAAGAAGAATCAAATCACGAACACAGCAAACGCTCAGCGGTGGCACTTGTCCAGTAACTACACATCCGTCCGGTCTCAAAGCAATTGTCAAGTCTACAAATCTACACGAGCGCAATCCCGTAATCGCTCCCATCTGCCCAAGCAGTCAACGGAAACCAGCAAAAGCGACCGCAGCGCCACTCTAATAGCACTTGGCTGATAAGTGTTAATTACAAGCCTGATGAATGTTGCCTCTCATCAAAAATTGAATGTTGTTTGAGCTTGTCCAAGTGGTACGATTCCCGATACTGCTTCCAACTACGTCTAAACTTTAAGACTTCTTGTTTGCGACGTCACCGGTGCTCGCAGCGGCAAGGATGCCGTCGTTATGGAAGTCCTCGAGTACGTCGATGAGCCGCTGCTCTGTTAACGGATCGCCCAACGCGACATCGACCGAACCTACGCAGAGTAGGAGAGCCAGCAATTGCGACTTGCGGTAATCGCGGTCGAGATCTGGGCGATCGTAGTTGAGGTCCTTCGGAATGTCCAGGTCGAGGTTGGAGGCCGTGGTTGTGAGCACCTCCCAGTATTTGTCGAGCAGTGCTTGGGTGTGTCTCCGACGAAGCTCCGTGGGCAGCGAACTCACAATCAGAAGGGCTATGTCGTTGGTTGGCCGGCTGAAGGTGACCATCTGCCAGTCGAGGATGGCGCACTTGACGCTGCCGTCGTCTTCGTTCTTGAAAAGGAGATTGTTCGACCAGAAGTCGGTATGCGTGATGAGAGCCAGAGGGCCTTCAGGCGCCAACAACGCGGCTATCACTTCCTTGGTTCTGGGCCTTAGAGCCAAAAGAGCCTCTAAAACACCTTCCAAGCCTGGCCTCCTCTCAAGGAATCTTGCAAGCTGAGGCAACCCACGCTCCACTAGTTGCTGATACGAATCCGTGGCTCTTGCGGTTTGGAAGAGGAAGGGATACCTCTCGGATAGCAAACAGTTCTCCTTCACTTTAAGCGCCAGCGAAAGAGCATGAAGGGTGGCCACGGCGCTCAGGGCAGCCTCCGCCTGCCGGAGGGTTAGACCGCGAGAAAACTCGGCTCCCTCGTAACCCTTAGACCGCAGATTGTCCAGCACGAGGAACGACTCGGGCAGCTCGGGCGAATCTTCTGTACCACCACCGGCGCTGTAATGCGTGTGGATGCACGCTGGAATTGGCAGCTCAATTGATAACTCTGGAGTGGAGAGCTGTTTCTTCTGGAATGTCTCCAGATCCGGAACCACCTACGACAAATTTATTCGTTTCATTAGATAGAAAAAAAAAATTTGAATCAAATTGGTCATTGTGCAACAAATCATAATAATGTTTTGTTGCACAAATGTTTCTACTAAATTCGATTAAATTTCACGTTGAAGACTGTTTCAGAAAGAGGGGAGGTTATATTTTGTAAAGTGTATATGAAAGTGTGATTGATGAAACAGTGTTACAACTTTTCATTGAGAAGAAATGCTCTCAATGAGCATATCCGGCAAACTTCTGGTATTTCCACTATGAACTGTAATTGCTATTCTGGAAGTTGTCCAAAAATCCAGAAGAAATCAAATGTTTTGAGTGAACGAGCAACTCGAAGAGCTCCTTTGAAGAGCTCAAAGGGAACCATTAAAAACAACTGGTTATTAATTATTCATCCGCAAAAGCGAGCAAAATAATGAGTTTAAAAAGGCATTGTGACCAAGGACCTTTTTAAACGGTAACAAAGGTCGATCTAATGCTCATGAAAAGTCAAAAGTGATATCAATATGACATAGCGAAGAAAAGTTGGACACATGTAAAGCATCCGTTTAGGATTGTAAATGTCGTGAAATCGATTTCACCGTAAAATCAAGTTCATAAATTATATTCCTTTGAATCCAGCCATCAGCCTTGAACGCACATTGAAACATCGATAAACTTTTCTAATAATGATAAATAATAAATTGTGTCAACCTTGAATCATTGGCTGGTCATGATGCGTTCAAAGTATAATAATTTGATAGAAATCGCATTCAATAAATGAAGCAACCTTCACATACAAAAGTGTGCTATCATGGTTGCAGTGTGAACCATGATAGGAATACAGATGAAAGTGCAATTTTTTTATGCTAATTTCACTTGGTCCAAATTGAAAGCCAATAAATGTAAAGTGAGCGAAAAAAAAAGAATAAATACAAAAAAGGAAGTCACAGAGATGACCAATTTGAAAAGTTTGTAATGCATTTGTTAACTTGTTTTGTAGATTGAAATAGTTTTGATAGTCAGACCTGGGTGTAAAACTTGATCTCCCTAAGGTCAAACTGGGCCTCAGTGACGAAGAAGCGATTGAACGGATCCTGTGGCAGGAGTTTGACAATGACATTGAGCTCCCGTTTGGTGTCGTCGGGCTGGGTGCGATACTCGACACTGACCGCGAGGATGTCGCTAAGCACGCTATCCTCCGCGCTGCAGCCGGGGCGCAAGGAGAAGTCGTCGACGGCGACGTGCGAGCCCGCACCGTGGTACTCGTTGAGCAGATTCTCAAGCCAGTCCTTGGTCACGGGCCACTCCTCGCAGGAGAGCTGTGGACTGGCGGTGCCGTCGCTGTCGGACATCTCGCAGATTGTTGACTGCGAATTTAGAGCGACATTGTCCGCGGAAGCACTCGTCGTGCTTTGACCGCAGTGTCGCACTCGGCACGCTGGGTGTAGGGCGTCGTCGACGCGCATGTCCTCGCCTTTTCTCTCTCCCTCGCACCTCCAATCAATATCCTTGTTTTCCTCCCGCGCCCGCGTACTCCCAAGATCCGTCCAGCCCCGATCACCCATCCGAATCAGCTTGTTGCAGCTACCCGAATCAAAGGGCTCCCCAAAATTGTTCCATTTTGTATCGTTTTCAAAGCTCCAATCAATTTTCAAAGCTGCTTTTCAAAATTACAAACAAGTTCGCCCCTCCCAACTCAAGTTTCTTTCATCCACACATACACTTTCGATTCCACCTTACAGTTCTAAAATTACTTTCTTCATCTTTTCTTTCATTACCTTATTCATTACTTATACCTTATTATTATTATTATTATTGTTATTTTTATTTTTATTTTTATTATTATTATTATTATTATTATTATTATTATTATTTTTGTTCATTATTTCTGACGATCGAGTATCTTCAATTATTAAAACCATTACAAAAACTGTTTTTAAGATGTTCGAAATCCTATTCAGCGAGTCGGTTGTGTCACAATTTGTTATTTTTATAAAAGAAAATTCATTAGATAGGTTTAACGATAATTTCGATTATTTCTTATAAGTTTCATTGAGATTTTGCACAATTATTCTAGAAGCACGTTGAATGAACGTTTCATTAATTTCATCCAGACTCGTTTATTATTATAATAAAGTGTATTAATTAAAAGAAGACTTCTCTTGTTACCATTTCAATCGCTCTTTTGCTCGTGAATTATAGAAAATTGTCTCCTCCCACCTCCGCCCTTTCTCAATGTTCGAATAAAAACACGTCTTCCATTTCCTTGCTTTTGATTACAACGAAATTTGAACAATTATGAAAATTGTTTGTTTCTCGAACATGGTTCAAGTGAACGGAAGCTTTTTATTTAATTACACTGTTAATAAATCGGTTTACGTTGAAACAACTCATGGGCAAACATCAAAACATTTGGCTCAGTTTAATTACATTTGTAATTCAACTTGAGAGGAGATGTACGATAAAATGTTAGTTTTATAATTTACGGTCCTTGTGTTCAAATAGGAATAGCCGTCAAGTAAATTGTGATCGCATTCATGTGGAGAGTCTTTACAAACGTACCAAGTTGGGCGCAAATGATTTAATTGCTCCATCAGCAGATTGCAGATATCTTTATTTTTGGTCCCTCGCAATTTGTTCTTTTTCAACGGATTAAATTCTCTTTTTCAAAAACATTATTCCAGACCTTGTTATTCTTCTGAAAGATACTGCGCTTTTCAAACGTATTCTTGCATACATTGTCCTGCGATCTGTCGTGCTTTAAATATAAGTACTTGTTGCTCGAGCGGTACAAGTTTTCCTCTTGTCATTCACAACAGTCAAGGAACATTAATTTTCAATCCCATTTTCAATCTCAAAATGGGATTTCAAAAATGAAACATCTTGCTCCTGTTTATGTTCAAATTTTTATCCTTTTTGTTTTTCATTATTAACCATTTTCAATCGTTAAGAGATTGATATAACGTAAAATTAACAAGTGTTTTGATTTCATTTTAATAGTGTAATAAAATGAACAGTTTTTTCAAGATAAATTTTATTTTATAGGTCCTGGTGTCTCCCGTATTGGCAGGATTGGCAGTGGGCATTGGAGTGCCAATATTGCTATTTTACGTATACGGTGTAGTTCCCGTTTCTTTGTGCCGAAGTGGTGGTTGCGGTGTGTCAACAAACGGATCAGGCGTTCGTTTTGAATTCGATGATGAAAACGAGCTTATGGGTGGCCTCAACGGTCGAAACGTTGGAGGTGAATTTCATCTTTTCTGTTTTCAAAATCGCCGATAAAAGGAAGGCCGTCAAGTTTCATCCTTTCACAATAAAATAAAAGCACATAATATTTTTATTCAGAGAAGAACAATCTCGTTCATCTCTCTTTATTAAAGTTTAATTTTAATTATTTTTACTCTGGCGATAAATAATTTTCTGAGAAAATAAATTGTACCGTCCATTGGTGTGTAATTTCAATTTAGTCTATCAAGCATCAAATAGTAATGAAATGGAAAATATTGAACAATATTTTAAATATTTTTTCAAGGTTTTTTTTTGTAAAAAAAAATTACAAATATGGAACGGATCGGATGAAATGAATAAAAAATTTTAATTCAGCTTATGAATATTTTGCATATTTTGAAGTAAAAGAATTTCGGTTTGTTAATAGAAACATCGTCGATAGGAGTAGCGAGTCACCGGGGAGGTAATCCATCCATTGGTGAAGCTTCATTATCTTTAGGCAGCGGTAGCCAGTTGGAAAAACTGGGTCGAGAAAATGACCGCGAAAGCGCAAGTAACGTTGCTTTGGCCGGCACCAGTTTAGCTGGCAGCATTGCTTCTAGTGTCTTGCCGGGAGGTCAAAGGTGAAATCCGTCATAGTAGAAATTGAATTTCCATATGAATTCAAAAATCAATAGTTTTTAATTTTTGACTTAAACAAGTTGTTTATTTTTAAACATATATTTTTTTGAATTAATTGAAAGAGATATATCAACCTCTAATTCAATTAATTTGAATAATTCGCACGTCAGTGAGCTTTTTAACAAATTAATTGCTGATACATAATTCATGATATTTCAAAGAACGAAAAGAAAAAAGTAGGACACGTTTGGAGGAAAATAAAGCGTTTTTAGATGAGACGCAACGATAATGGTCATACTTGTTGTTTTTATATTAAAACACTGACGTCGTCGCGAAGATCAAATATTTTGGTGTTCCCCTCGAAGGCAATCAATTACGTAACGATAACATTTAGATTGGAAACTTTTATAAGTGAAAAATAATTTTTAATTAAAACGAAATTGAATTGATTGATTGATTATAATATTTATAAAAAAATTTGTGAAACTGAATACGGATGAAATATTTATGCTTCAATATTGTTGCAGGTTGGAAGTTCAAGCCGACGTAACGTCAACGCAACGTTTCAGTTTGTGCAGCGAGACGGCATCGGCTGCGACAAGTTTATCCGAAAAATCTGTGAACGCCTCGATTGCTTTAGATGACGGCGCGGCATCCACCCGTGCACTCGCTGGCTCTGTATTAAACTTCAAAGTACGTCGTCATTTCGAATCCCTTGCCGATCATCTTTCGCGAATCAACTATCTTGATGTTGCTCGAGTTACTTTCCACACATTTGTCGGGTGCATGACACTGTACAATCGTTATTTTCATAACACCTGCTTTTAACGTTCGTTCAGACGTGAACGAAAAAACAAAAATTATGTTCATTAATGCTTTTATTCATATCATTCAGTTATGAATTCATTAGTTAGACTTATTCCATTATTTTTGTTCTCTTACTCATCAAGTTTGGATATTAATAAAATTTGTTCATTGAAGATGCGCATTATTCTACTCATTTAGTTTGTCCTCGTGTTTCTTTGGAAGAAAAATTTGCTCAATGTTTTCATTTTGTATCAGCGCTTGATACGGAGGTATTATTTATTGCACAATCTTTTGAAAATAAAAGTTAATTTTTGTATTTTAGTTGGATAGTAATTCTCGAACCAATGAAAGTGATCAGACCCCAGGCTCGTCAGCCGATCAGCAGCCAGATTCAGCCGGTCAAGCAGCGTCACTTAGTTCATTGGACGATATCACTCCAGGACTGGCAAAACGATCACGAAGAAAGCCTACCCTGGACAGGCAACAGAGCGAATCTGGCAGCTGGACGACAGCCGACGATGGCGGGTCTGAGCGAGTCAGATTTGACCATCATGTCAGTTTCATAGAATCTGACCAGGACCTTGCTAGACCCACTTCGAGGCGTAAAAAAAGTAAAGATATCGAACAGGACGCCGAGTCGCTCAAGTCGTCAAGGTATCATGCTCGCAGAATTATGATTTAGCAATATCATAAGAGGTGAATTCATTTTACATTTTATTTTGCTTTCTGGTGATGGTTCATTTTTCTCTATATCTTTTCGGTTGTTTTATGATTTCATTTCAATAGGAAATTTGATCAGATAATATTATCGTAAGCAGTTCTAATTCTGCAAAATGAAAATTTAAAACATTAAGTTAATGTTTATTTTTCCCGCTACGTTTGCGTTTTCATATTCAAATTTATTTATGAGGTGCAACTCCTTTCCCTAGACGTCTTTTAATATTTATGAAACTTTCTTAAAACAATGCAACGAATATTTCACGAATAAGTTGCAGCATTTGATACGCTGCACACAAGACTTGTGTGTAATCAAATTTTTCGAATGCTATTGTTTTTTATTAAAATTCGGCGTCTAATCACGTTTACAAGCTGTAATGTCAATCATTTTGCCAGATCGCTTGTTTTAATTTTCAGTCAGCTTCTTTTCACTGCCAAATGTCCATGCTTAGACTTTATTTCCGATTGATTATAATGAATTAATGATGTATTTTGATTTTTTTTTGTTTGTTTTTTTTTTTGTTTTTTTTTTGTTTGTTTTTTTTTTTTTCAGAACTATCAACTGTGACATGAGTTACGAGTTAACTAAAAGTGATGAGACACCGAAAGAACGCATCAATGTATCAACCTCTTGGAACGTCTTTTTCCAGAATTCAACGTCATCGGATCAGGAAAAACGTCTGCCGGTGATTGAGGAGCCTTTCGTGGCATTGACACCGTGCAGTCCCACAAGTCGTTCTGAAAATAACGCCAAAGACAAATCGGACGACAAAAATCATTGTTAACGCAGCACAATAGCTTATAAATTGATAAAGACTGAACGTTGTAAACATTTTTTTGATTCGAATACAACAATTGAAATTGTTGTGATTAATAATCACAACATGAAAACAATGTTAGGTATAAAATCAAATTGTACATCGAAGTTACGTCACATGTGTAAATATTTAACAACTTAGTCAAAAAGGATTCAACAGTTATTGAACTCCCGCGTCATCTTTCGGTGCAATATATTTATGAGCATTTAGTGTGTAACAATGATTGGCGTGTACTGTTCAAATTAGTTCTTAAATTTTTGATTTGTTATTCGTTATGAACCGAAAAAGACTGCATTTGTTTGAGTACGAGCTTGTGTTTCGCGCGTTATTGAACACCGTGGTGCTCATTACTGGAAAATAGCATTTTAGAATGAACATTGTATTTGCTCAGCAACGGATTTATTCCTTTCCAGAGATAACGTTATATCTTGTTTTGTATCGATAATTTTCTTTTTGTTTTTTGTTTACATGATTAATATATTTTATATTGCCTGACCAAATTGAAACTTGAGCGGTCTAATAGAAAAAATTGTTTTTTGGTAAATGAAAGATTCTGCCCGACATAGAATTTATTTTCTATTCTTATTGGTATGGATTCACTACTCTTTTTATAGAAAGACAAATGAAAACGATTATTACAATCATTGTATAATTTCAAAATCGTTTCGTTGTATGATTGCATTGTAATTTCTAATAATAATATAATTGTATTTGATGCGCATAAGACTGCAGGTGTTAATTATAAATAATTTGATTGGACGACAAAGATGCGAACGGAAATTAAAATCGACATTCCTGTGACAAATAAAATGTCTAATTGAATTAGATATTATTGTGATATCTAATTGAATTTATTATATGCATTACTTTTATATTGACGATTGAATATTATATTTTATATATAAAACATCATTTGTAATGTATAAAATATAATAAATTTAATGAATCAACTGAAGTCCGAATTTCGAATTGAAAAACTGGAAAAGATATTTTGTTCAAAATCATCATTAAGGAAAATGTTAATTCAACACTCGTGTATATACAAAAACGAAGATTTAGTAATAAAGGTTTATATTTTTAAAATCACAGTGTTTCCCACTGAATAAAAATGTGTAATTACTCTGGATTGCAAAAACTCGTGCCAAAAACTTACGTATATTAAAATTGTTTAAGCGTGAAGTCTTGATTGTGAAGTAAAATAAATAAATAATTAATAATAAAATAAAATTGAAATAACGACGTATAATAATATTAGTATTGATATGTATCTTTATATGAACTAATTCCTCAACATCGACACTGAAAGTTAATGTGACATGTAGTCTCAAAGAGACTCTTATAATTACTCTAAAAGTCTCATAGAAGAAATTGTTTAATGCAAAAGTTAAACTGGAGATTTTTGTTGCTTGCACTGCCATTTATACAGAACTTCGAATCAGTTTGTTTGTAAACATTGCTTTGACTGATGTCACACAAAATTGAGAAACAAACTTTCAATCGGGTAATTAAAATTAGCCAAAAAACTGAGATAAAGTGCACAATGTCATTCTTTTGTCACATTTTTAATGTTTCAAAGCAATCGAAATTTAATTTTTTGTAATTTTGCAAAGAACAAGTTATATGCCTATATATAATTAGGGTATTTTTTTCACCTTTGTTGAACATATTTTAGTCAAATAAATATAAGCCAAGAAAGTTGAATAGATATGAGAATACAAAAAATGTGTTATTTTTAATGCAACGCGACTAAAAAACTGCCGTATTGCTTTTCTTCACAAGCAAATGCGAAATAGGTATGTAAATAGAATATATACATATAAAATGGTACATAACCCAAGACAACAGAATGTATTTGAAATGCATGTAGATATATAAATATATGTCACGCATAAATAAAATTATATCTGATAAAACATAGTGTTTATAACTCATGTTTGTTACTGCTCACACATACATAAACAAACTTCAACAATTAATATTTATACAGGAAGTCCTGGAAAGTTGTGATGGAATTGCACATACTAATATTATAAAACATTTTGTACACAAGAAAAATAATAGTTTCTCTATTATAACAATATTCGATTTTGGATTAAGAAGTCATAAACTTTTAAAATCAATTAAAAAATGATTTTAATGTAAAAAAATAAGTGATTTCAAAAAGTTATCAAACTAAATTTTATATTATTTTGTGCAGTGCCATCACAAACTTTTAGGACACTGTATTATATAACACTGAAAAGGTATTTTAGTTTGATTTTTAGAGTTTGAAATAATAATAATTGTTTGCTACATTGCTTTTCTTTGCCTCATTTTCATAAAGATTTTCATACGTTTATGAAGATCTCTTATATTTTAGGTATGGTTAAAATTACAATACTTACAAAGTAAGAAGTATGAAATTTA
This sequence comes from Trissolcus brochymenae, assembly GCA_030523145.1. Lineage (NCBI taxonomy): Eukaryota > Metazoa > Arthropoda > Insecta > Hymenoptera > Scelionidae > Trissolcus > Trissolcus brochymenae. Next base: position 10,388 of record JAQQRF010000699.1, on the reverse strand, counting down.
TTTTGTTGCCTTCTTTTTTTTACATTTTATCTGAATTCAAAATTAACCCTTAATTACTGCAATCGGTCTTAATTTAATACATTTTTTAGATATTCCTGCAGCGTGGCAAGTATTTACAACATCAGTTACATCTTTGTAAGATTCTGGAGCCTCTTCCATCACTAATTTTGGCGATGCTACTCGAATAGAAATTCCCATCTGTTCCAACTTATTCAAAACACTCGTGTAATCTAATTTTCGTCGTGATTTGGCTCTTGACAATGCTCGACCCTGAAGAAATAAATTCACACATCAGTAGTATTACGTTTGTGTTACTATTCTATTCGAATGATTAAATTTATTCGTTCTAGAAAGAAAGCTCACCGCTCCGTGACAAGTAGAACCGAATGTTTCTTTCATTCCCTGTTCTGTTCCAGTCAAAACATAACTGCAAGTTCCCATTGTACCGCCAATTAAAACTGGCTGACCAGTAAGTTGATAATCTACAGGGATTAATGGATGATGGGGTGGAAAAGCTCTTGTGGAACCCTAAAAACCCAGTGTTTGTCACAAAGAAGTTAATAAAGCTATCTGAATTTACCTTATTCACTTTTGACTCACCTTTCTGTGAACCAGTAAAGTTTTCTGTTTACCATCCACAATATGCTCTTCTACTTTTGCAATGTTGTGCGAAACATCATATATAACGTGCATGTCCAAGTCATCTGGCGACATGTGAAATTGTTTTGCAAAAGCCTGAAACCATCAAGAGGACTTTGAATGTTTCCTACCATGGTAATGTCGTGTTCAGATTTAATGCAATTCATACTTGTCTACTTAAAAACGTCATAGAACTTCTGTTGACCCATGCAAAATTAGCAGCTGCAGCCATTGATTTAAGATAATCTTGCCCCTCTTGTGATCTGATATGAGCACATGCAAGCTGTCTATCATTCGTTTCAATGTTGTCTCTCTTCATTGCTTTTTCCATCTGTACCAAAGCATCTACAAATATTTTTTATTACAAAATTTCGATCTTGCTAAATTGAAAATATTCAAAGTCAAGTTGAAATGAAAATAAATAAATCACCCGTTGCTACTTGATGACCAAATCCACGACTGCCGGAATGAATCATAACACAAATTTGACCCTTTTCTTCGATTCCCATCTTACTTGCTGCCCATTTATCAAAAATCTCATCAACGACTTGAATTTCCGCATAGTGGTTTCCAGCACCTAATGTTCCCAACTAGAAATAAAATTTTTGTTAAACAAAATCATTACCATATTTTTCACCTGTATATATATTTTTATTTTACTTGGGGCAATCCTCGTTTTTTAGCTCTCATGGATACTTTTGAAGGATCTGCATTCAACATTCTTCCATACTCTTCACAGTGTTCCTTGTCTTCAGCCCAGATATATCCTAAAATGAATAAGTCGGTTTTGGAATGTTTCATCTGTCATGATATCATTATTTTTAATGAACATTTTATAACAAAATTTTTACCTTCTCGTAAAGACCAGTCCATACCCATCTCCAGTGCTTCTTCGAGGTCTCTCGCGTTCATTGGTATGATGCCTTTCGAGCCAACACCAACGGGTATGTGGTCAAACAAACTTTGAGCCAGTTGTTCCTACATTGAAACATAATTTTACAATTCTCTTTTCACATACATTTGTTGTTTTTTATTGGAGGAGAATGTAGAAAAAAATTATATTGGAGCTGAATAATAAGTGTTAGACTACTCACTTCTGGTGCGTTTTATACCTGGACTACTTGACTGGAATTATCAGTAGTCCGCGCCTTAAACTCTGGGAAGGTGAGAAACGCGGCAAATATAGTATACTAATTCTAATGCACTTTTCCAAATGGTGAGGCTGGACAATTAGCATACGATATTTGACCACTGGTGAAATTGTGGTGTTGAGGAGTTATAGGATGATTCGTGTCAGGGCATGAGCGACGACGCCGCATTGAAAAAAAAATTACGTCCTACCTTCACAGGCTGAACATCTTTCTCAAATAAGTTTGTTCGTAAAAGCCGAACTCCACAGTTAATATCAAATCCGACACCTCCAGGAGAAACTATTGATTTTGGATCATTCATATCAAACGCTGCCATGTTGCCTAAAATAATAAAAAGACAATTGAAAACCAATCATTTAAACATTATACTGAAATAATGGGGTACCGATCAAGTGAAATTCATGAAATTTAAGGTAACTGCAAAAAGTGATCCTAATATTTTCTACCCTAAGAAATAATAAAATTTAAACATTGTTTTTTTTTTTTTTAATTATATACCAATTGCAAATCCATAGCCAGAATGAACATCAGGAAGTCCCACAGATCGACCTACAATTCCAGGAAGAGCGGCAACATTAGCAATTTGTTTGACTCCTGGCAAAAAACCGCCAATTGCTCCGGGTCTGCAGGCATTGCGTAATTCCTCCAACATTAAAGTTTCCAATTTTTTATTGACGTAAAATATGCCTTCAACCTGAAGCAAATACAAAATTAGTGATGAAATTATTTGTTTTTAATGAATTAATAGAAATTAATTTTAAATTATTCATATACCTTCATGTTAGGTTGAAAGCCGATTTTAATCCTCCAGGAATAATCGCTTATTTTTTCTAGATATTTGAGTTCTTCATCGTACTGTCTGACCACCATTTTGACAACTTAAATAATATTCTATTTAAAAACAAAAAAGAATGAAAAATTAAATACGTCAATTACTTGTTGATCCTATGTTATTGTTGTTTTGCCATTGATTATTTTGTTGACAGCTAGTTGATATTTTTTAGAAAAGACAAAATAATTAAATATAGGTTTTTCAAGTTTTTGTACGTTATTCATTTTATTTAAAAGAAAATATAATAATATTTTCCCACACATCCATCAATTTTTTTTGTCTTCTAAAAAGTTTATGATAGCTATAATATTTGTTTGATTATATCTAAAATGGCATGTACATAACCCTCAATAAAAAATAATCAGATATTTAGCTGCAATTAACTATCAAACAATTAAGACAGGTTTGATTTTTTGAATCCAATAAGTTTAATCGTTTGTCTATAATATTCATTTTTAGTTGATATAACTTACTTTATTAAATACAATCAGCAAATACGTTTGTTTAGGTCCGAGCCGTATCTGCTCACATATAAATACGTTATACGCACGTCAGTGTCATCGAGTATGTGTGCGAACTTCAATACAGGAGGGAAAAGTATGAACCAAAATAAAATAAAGTTAGTCTGCAAAATGAAAGTATAAAAACAAAAAAAAAGAACGGAAACACTGAATTGATTAATTTCCATCATAATAATAAAATTCTTATTTATTATTGCAATAAATAATAAATAATAGTATTAATAATGAAATTGATTTAAAAGTCAATAGGGTATTTGATTTCGAGGATCATGGATATGATTATATTGTCAAAAGGAATGATGAATTTCAAAAAATATGAAACAAGTTTGAAATATAAGCTCACCACTTTTATTCGTTCTTTTCACAATGATTAAATGTTACAAATTTACAAACATCAACGATGATCTGAATGTTAACAACAAAAAAAGCCAACCCGGCTATCCAGATTTCAACAAAAGTGTTCCTGCCTTGAAACTCGAGCATGTATGCCCAAAACAGCCAGAGTGCTTGGGCTCCAATCCAAGCTCCAATGAGGGCGCCAAATCTCTCGGCGCTGATTTTGATAACTGGCAGAGACACGGGTAACAGGGACAGGAACCAGAAGAAGTACTGCGAGGTCATGACCGGGTTGTAGGTTACCATAATCATGGCTTGAACGAAGAGACCAAACTCCAACGTCTCCTTTTGTCCGAACTTAAACGATGTGACAACCAGCAGCACCAGCTGAGGTAAGAACGTGAGGATCTTCTCGAGCAGACTGGGTGGCACGTTTGCAGACAGATAGAGCATGTAAAAGTAAACGGAGAAGTTGTGCCTGGCATCCTTGCGAATCAAGTGGTAGATGAGACTTTCGTAGAGAAACTGGTAACCGTAAAACCAGTAACAAACACAAGTCAAAAAGCCCAGACTAAACAAACACGCAAGCACCAATCCGATCTGTCTTTTATTAGGAATAAATAAATTTCTTGTTCTCAAAGAGAGGTACAGGCTGAGGCTAAAAAGGAGAGGGTACAATCTAAAGTGGATGGATAAGCCGTGCAAGATTCCAGCTAAGATGCTCCTTTCAAATCGTATAGCCAAAACAGTCGCGAGCACCAATAGGGCTGAGATTGAGTCGGCGTTTCCTCTGGTAGAGATGATGATGCTTAGAGGATTGTAGAGCCAAAGATAAGCAAACAAGTCCGCCGAACTGTGACCTTTCAACATTCGTTTAACAAGAATGGTGACAAGGATATCCGTGCAGGAAAAGAGCACCTTGCCGAAGTCAGCGTGGATGTACTCGTTGGGCGTGAGAACGAGGGCCAGCAGGGGCGAATATCTGTAGGTGTGACGATCATAGGGCGACTTTCCCTCGGTGATGAGTCTCGCCGCGTCAGAAAAGACCTTGTAATCTACATCCGTGTACGGGACTGTGAAATACTTGTCGTGAAAATTAGAGTAGATTATCAAAACTAGTCTGATGGCCAGACCGATGACACAGTGGCACGAAAAATCAGGACATTTCATCTTGGGGTTTTCAAATTTAAAAACATTTCAAAGTCGCGTCTTCCTATCCTTGGCAGCTTTTTGCAAACAGCGTTTCAGCTCGTTGAATTCGGCTGAACAATCATCCTTGGACAAATTTGAGCTGTTCATAGAACACGTCGCGTACTTGGTTGCGGCTTCCCCGCACTGGGCTAACAGAGCTGGGTATTGGCGCAGTCGATTTCTTGCACTCTTCACAGCATCCATTCTAATCACGATTTCTAATGACTAGTCATCTAATAGTACTGGCATTTTGTATTTGCCATCTCTGTTCAGGGTCACGTCAAAAATTGGCTTGCTGAACAGGACCAAAGAAAACCCGAGGAGAGAGGCTAAGAGAGTGAACCGATGATTTCTCTGGAACCAATTCAACTCTCTGGTAGTTTTTCGCAATGGTGTCCCACTCGCAATACCGATTCTGTCCCTTGGACTGCTCATTCTTTAATTTTGCACTTTTTTCTATAAAATAAGGTAATTCATTAGGTTGGACAATGAGGTCAAATTGTTATCAAAAAAACTTAAATAATGGCTTGTATTTGAACGTTAAATGACTTACGTAATCTACAGTGTTGTGCTCATAAGGTTTGGAAGTATCAATTCCGCTGCAAACCAATGATTCCTCTTTATGTTTAACACAGCATTGTCTTAGTTCTTCAATAACACTTTCGCACCTCGACGGTTGATAGACATTATCTAAAAAAAAATGAAATATCATTCAAATTGTTTCAATGAGGACATACCGCGTGATGCGAACATCAAAAATCAGAATCTCTTACTTTTCAAACAAGTTTGCAATTTGCATGCCAGCGGCTTACAAGGATCAGGATTAGGCATACGGGTATTTCACTATTACCTGAATAGATATCGAAATCTGTTTCCCCTGAGTATTTGTAAATTTGGATCTATTTTTTTTTTATCACGATCTATATTTCAGAGGTGTTTTCAATTGCTTCAATTGCATTTGAAGACATAACCTCGAACTCAAGAATTGATCTAACAGAATGCGCGGGAAAATTGAAATTTTATTTCTAAGTTCAAATTTTTGTATTATTTCATTAGAGGAGGAGGGAAAATGAAAAAGACAAATATTTACGCTGCCTTAAATTTATTCAATAATCATTACAATAAGATGCTGTACTTCAAAGGGTCAACAATATTATTAAATATTTCGTGTATCGCATTGATTTTTTTTAATACTTCGAAAACAATACGTTTACTATAATTTCATATAATTAATATATATTTTTTATAATCATAAATGTAATATATTAAAATATACATCTTGTAATATTTGCAGTATTGTAACGTAATCTATGTACAGTTGTGGATAAGGTATGTACAAAATAACTGCACCTCAAAAAGTCAGTTTTGTATAATATCGTCATGCGCTCGACTTTGCTATATTTCAACTATTTGGATAAAAAAATGTATACAGAAAGTGTGGAATCGACATCACAAAGACGTTCAAACTAGAACATAAATTAGCCACACTGAAAATTTTAATTCAAAAATTGCAAATCGCATCTTGTTTTTGATTCTATAAAAAACATTTTTTTACAGGAAAATTGTATAAAACTATTCTAAAAACTGTCTTGTTTTGTATAAAAGTTATAAAATTTTCATTTTTGCATAAAAAATTGGGTACACGTTTATATATGCATACACGAAAAGAAAGTATGAGAATTTTACTTGCAAGTCGAGTACGCAAAATTCCGTTGGATTTTTCAATTCAGATTCATCTAAATTTGAATTTACAAAGCAGATGTACTTGTTGTAATCAAAGTGGATTTTCCTTGCGTCGACAAGTATAATTCACTTACGTTTTCCTTCCGTGTATGAAATAAACAAAAATATCAATAAATAAGTGCTTCTGTTGAGGTAAACTGTGTGTATCTAAGAAAACACAATGTCTAATAGGTACTCTGTGATTTTGGGAACTGACATGTGATGTCATTTATATTAGATTTCAAAAACACTTTTATATGACCGGAAAATTAAAATTTGAAAAAAAGTTTTAAAAAATGTCAAATTCAAAAATAAATTTGTATGTACACGGAGAATCAAAATCGCAACTCAGTCGTGTGTTTTGACAACAATTAGTCAAACTCAATTCAGATTGTTTAGCTGTAAACGATTCATTTGCGTTTTTGATTCTCTGTGAATTAATCAAGTTAAGTGTAAACAGGTTTAATTCCTGAACATGAACATCATGTCAGATCCCACATTAAGTTACGGTTTACGTTAAGTAATGCGAAACCGCAAGCGGTTTGCATGTGGAGGTATATATATGTTCGACTAGAGTCGCATTTTACGGTACGATTAATTACTATTCAACTATGATTGGTTCTTTCGATTGGAACAATACATAACTTGCTTCGTTTTGTAACAAAAAAAGTTCTCCGCGTTTTTCATATTAGCTAATTATACATTTTGGGTACGAGCGACATGAATACAGTGATTTGGTATTGGTTTTGTCTTGTATGTTTTCTCGTTTTTCTGAATTCCGCAAAAAATTAAATTTGAGCAAGAACAATTGTCAAAACTTTTTCTGGAAGCGTAAAAACCATTTATGAACTTACATATCAAACGAAATTAAAATCTGATACAACTAATATACATATAATATATCATATAAAGTAAAAAAGTTAAAATGTGTAAATCAACTTAACTAACAATTTATTAATATTAAGTACCGTGGTTGGGATCGAAAGGACGATTTTTTTTTAAAATAACAAAAGCCGTGAAAAAAAATCAAACGTTACGCTGAAAGAAGTTTTTTCTTATATTAGAAAAATAAAAAGAAATAATTGTATTGAAAATCGTTCTTTCAACGTGACATTAGTCCCTTAATTGCAGAATTATATAATCAAGCGTTCGCTAGCTAATCGTCATAAAAAATATAATCAAAATACTAAAGTGCCGTTCAAGAGGCTGTAAAATAATAACTATCTATCATTGTTGCAACAATTCTCGCCAACCATCAAAGTTCTTTTTTTGTACTTTTTTATTACATGCCGACATGTAAAGCGATTTTCATTCAAATTTTTCGTTTATAAAACCGATTTTTTTCACAATATAGATTGCTTATTACAATTTTCATTTTAAATTTTGATCATGAGTGTTTTCACATTTTTTTTTCATCTCACTTATTAAAACAAAATACATCGTTCAATTAACGTAACAAACATGACAATACACGGTAACAATAGTACTCAATAGTAAGTATGCCATAAATTCATAATGATCTCGTCTGAGAATCGCAAAAACTAATAAATAAATAAAATGCAATAAAAATTTATTTATGTGAAACGAAAAATTGCGATTTTCATGATCTCGACTGGAACGTGATATTGTATTAATTAGGAAATACTTAATAAATACTTCGTATAAACTCTAAGATTCTGTACAACTAACTTCTAATCATACACTAAAAATACACATAAAAAGTATATTCGAAGGAAAACAAATTAAACTAAATGGAATTCAAAATCGCACTCGTGATCCGCATTGCACGATCCGAATGACGCTGTTCCGAAACCGACAAGTGTATGAATGTTGAGCAAGAGTTAATCTTCTCAAAAACTTATCCCCTTTCTTCTTTTTTGTATACAATAGTCTGAATGGAAATTGATGTCGATCAATTATTTTTCTCACGTCAACCGTGTTCCGCTACATCTTTACATTTTCATAAAAATAGTTCCCGACTGGAGGCCGAGAAGGCGCGCAATCGCAGCACGAATTTGAACACACGATCATTTGTTACTTCGTCGACTTCATCTCGATTTTTGATTATTTCGTTTTGTTACTTCAGTACAGAGGACGATATTGTACAATTTGATTGGGCGATTATTGAGAGACGCGGCGAATTCCTCACATAAACGATATTTCACGTATACTCATTTCGATATATAGCTAACGTGATTCACACTCGGTGGTCAAAAATTTTATTTGATTTTGCAAACGGTAAGCTGCAAACAAACTCAAATTCAAACGATTATAATAGTGTTGTTGGAAAAGTGAAACTTCTCGTGATTATTTCAAAATTAAAAGTGAGACTGTAAAGAATGTCTTAACAAACCAACGTTTGTTAATAAACATATATATAAAATTATGATGTTAATTTAATTAATCTTTAGTCTTTTGACCACGGTGTGTTGATTATTGCAAACGTTCAGTTTGATTTTAAAGTATGCGTTCCTATACACGTTTATTGCATAATTCTGTGTTTTACGCGTGCGATAATTGGTATTAATATAATGTACAGTGTAATGATTGTATGAAGTAATAAATATAACAGTGGAATTACAATAATAACATCGACATTTCTACGTCTCACTCTAAACGATATAACTTAGATTCTATCAGGTACTGAGTTGGGTTTTTTTTCTGTCATGGTAACATATGCACCAGTCTGGTATGATTTTCCAAAAATGTTCTTCTTTCTACGATTCCAAAACTTTTATTTTATTCTTCACATTAAGTGCTGGGAACCTTTCAAAATATCTTTTGATTTTCTATTTCTTGTATTCATAGGCAATTTTTATATCTTGCAATTCCGTCAACTCCAAAAAGATTTGTAACAAATTTCAATTTCAATTGCTATTTCTATCGTACATGTTTCTCTATTTTTTCAAACAATTTGAAATAGATTCCGTCACTTAACGCCCAAACATCCGATGCATTTTTGTATCAAAGGGCGAGGAGGTGTCAAAATGTCTGAAGGTTGAAACGAAGGACCCAAACGTTGAAGAATTTCAAATTACATCTCTATTACTTTTTCTCAACTATTCATGACAAATGAATACAGTATTTTGATTAAGTGGAGAAATATTTGTAAAAGCCGGAAAAATTAATAAATTTTAAGAAATGTTATTTGTTCGTATAATTTAAATAAAAAATATATCTACGCATAGAATCTGAAGTCATTTTCAACAAAAAAAATTGTCATTAAAAAATTTTATAATAATTTATATTAAAATGCAGTTGAATAGCACCATCAATTTCAATTGAATAACAAAGTAATATAACTTATATTAGTTTGTTATTCAATTGGTTTCAAATGTTGAGACCAATGCTATAGGTAATTTTTGTTTAAGCTGTTCCATCAGCTCAAAAAATTTTGTTTTAAGTAAAAAACATTTCAAGTTTGATTGTGCTAATTCGTTAGTGCATGTTTTTTTTAATTTATGAAATATATTTTGAATTTAAATTCTTGAATATTATTTCACCCATAAAATAATAGAATTGTTTACAATTAATTCTTCCCTTAAATCTGTCAAGAAAGTTGTATCATAAATATTTAAATCTGTTGTGCTAAGTTAAAAAGGTCTCAAAAAGTTCAGTCTTGTTTATTTTTAGAATCAAAAAGTTCATCATCAAGAGTATCATTTAGTTTCTGTAGATGCATTGCAAGTGGCGTACTAAGTGTAGGACAAAAGATCCCAATTCTTCTTTGCTTTGGGCCCTCGATTGTTTATGATTAAATAAACAGATAACTAACAAATGTTATGTACAACACAGGCGAACATGCTTTACACATTGCAACTATTGCTGGTTTAAATAAAAAAGGAAATAAAAATCACTTGGAGGGACTTTCATCAGTCGAATGGCGGCAGTGCTTGGCAGTCTTCTATTCTTGATTACTTTGGTAATCATCGCTTGGGTACATGACAGTTGTCTATATAAATGTATAAAAAGGATCAACAATTTATGACTGAGATA